>WAAD01032607.1:391930-437789 GCA_013389945.1 Fregata magnificens | reverse complement strand
TCTCCTCTCCTCTCCTCTCCTCTCCTGTGGCAGGGCATGTTTTCACAATTTTATCCTCATTGCAGAGTGGCAGAATTCCCCTTGCGCACCAGAGGAGAGGGTTTCTATGAGAAGGCATGGTAATGGCAAATAATTTTTAAAAACTGAAAAAAGGATCAAACCAAAAGTATGGTGAGACCTTGGCCAGGATGCCCAAATCACAGCTGATGTCTTGGAAACTTTGTATGAGGGCATATGTGACCTCCATTTAAAGCTCATTGCCCTCTGGTCTGTGGCAGTAAGTCCGGTGCTCACTGATTCATGGGGGCAAAGGCTCCCTCTGACCCATCAAAACTCCCTGGAGCACTCTCTGTCTGCTTTGGTGACCGTTCTGGGTCACCCTGGGAGGATGTGGCTCTTGGTAGGATCCTTTGGCCACCCTTAGCTTTAGCAGGTTTCCTAAGCAAAGCCACATTTCTAAACGTTCAATGCAGCTTACTGTATTTTCACATAAATATCAATGGGATCTTGTCTGTTAAAATCCCATCTATTTGAGCATATAATTTTCCTGGAGTCAAAATCTATTAGTGAAATCTCAGCCTGTGTGACAAGGTAACAGAATCCTCAAATTAAATAGGATTTCCACAATTACAGCTTCCCCCTTTCTTTCCCAGCATTAACACCATAAACGCTGCTGTCAGACAAGATAAGATCTGAATTCTATCCTGACAAGGCAAATGTTATCAGAGATCAGTTAATTACACACTGGATTTCAACAGAGGCAAATAAACCCCCTGTGGGTTAGTGTGAAAACTGCTGTCTTCCCACCAGCTTTTCCCTGGGCCACCAGGCACGCTTCCCTCATACATCCCCCTCTCTCCATCATGCTAAGGAAATGGGATCCACATTTTCTGCCTGGTTTTAGACTTTTCCTCAGGCTAAAAGGGGTGCCCCACAGCAGGTTGCTGACACTGAAGAGATGGAGGATGATTCAAGTGTTACCTGCAGGAAGGGACTTGCAAGCAGGAGAGAAAACCTGTTGGTTTTGTTAGAAAGCTCTGCAAAGAGCACTGGGGAGAAACAGGAGCTCAGACAGCAAAAGACTTTCGTGAGAGCTGGGCACTGATGCTCAACGGAGGTCTCGTCCCAAGGTGGAAGGAAGCTCCTCGGTTGACGTTGCTCACTGTCTTAGCCAGGCTCCTGGAGGCTGTAAGACCTGAAGCAATAAGACCTGAAGCAAACGCTCATGCAACTTGTCCATTGCATTTCATTTTTGCCATCTAAATTGCATGTGCTTGTCTAAAACTGCCGTCTAGACTCGTGCAATGGCGAACAGAGGGAGCGGCCCCTCTAGAGGGTTATTTCATCCCATCCTAAATCAGTGGATGATTTGCTCTTTGAAGGTGCTTCTCTTTTCGTTGATGCTGGTGGGATGGATCCTGCTGTCACTGCTTTGGGTCGCGATTGGGTGCAGGGTGGTCTGGAGAGACACCTGATCTGATGCTGCAGCGTGAAGGGAGGTGAGTCCACAGAGTGAGTCCAACTTTGCTGTGTAAATTGGGTTTGCCAAGGGATTAGGCGATGCTTATTGTTCAGCCCTGTATACAAATGCAATGTCTTTTCAGCACTCACTCTGAGTTTACCTAGGTGTAATCTAGTAGCTACAACAGGTACAAATTTTAGGTAAATAAAGTAACTGCCTTCTCTTCTCCTAAACTCAGCAGGATTTCCACCACTTTTTCTGAATCTAACTTCTTTGTCTTCAGAATGGCTTACTCCAAATTTTCTTCTTCCAACTCAGGATGTGTCTCAGTCTGCTGTCAGGAAGGACGACAAGTTATTACTTCTCTCTTTTTTTTTTTTTTAATTGTTTCCTTACAGGAATTGGCAAAACGGACTCACACCTTCTCTTTTCCTATAGCTGGCTCTCTCCAGCTGTGAGTTTTTTTCTTCCTCTTCTTTGTATTTGTGAATAAGGTATTTATACCTTATTGTGAATGGCAGCCTGTGTCATATGGGAGATGTTTCTTAGGTTGGTGTGAGTTACCACGGTGCTGTATTCAGATCACCTACTGCAGCACTGCAGGTGGATGGGACACTTACTACTGGTGCAGGCCAAGAGACTGATGCAGACATTAGAAACCTACCATAAAAAGCTGTCAACCACAGCTTGTTGTACAGCCCAGAGCAAGAAAAAAGGGCCAAGTTCAGAAAATTATATGTAGATATCTCTGTTCACTGCATTAAGAATCGTGTTCAGTCCTGCGTGGTAACTACTCTGAATTATTTATTTTTTGCTTAAACACGGATACCACCAATGGTGGTGTGAATGCAGCCCGTCATGGGGATTACATGAGTTAAGGATATGTCCCAAATCATCTTGTCTTGCTGGAGAATGGCTTTGTTGCATCTCTCCTTATCGCCAAAGTCATGCCCATCTCTACCAGCTCTGTCTTTTTTCCTGTTCTGTTTCTTTATGTCCTGCAAACGTATGCAGGGTGTTCCTGCGAATGGCAGGGTTTACTCAACCGCTGATAACTCCAATCTAGTCTAACAAAGAAGTAAATGCACAATGACATCTCTTGCGCAAAGAGCTGTCATAAAGTGCGGCTGGCAATCCAAGTGGTATAAACGCTCTTTCGATTAAGTGCCTCATTGAGGTAAGTTGATGATGCTCCATTAGGCTGAAGTGATAGACTTCTAGTTCTCGACACAATCAGTGGGGAGAGGGATTTGGTGCTGGAGCAGGCAGTGTTACACTCTTGCTTTCTCTACTCTCCTGCAATTCTCTTCACTCGAGGCTGATCTGTTGCAGCTTTCCCACTTCTGCGCAGGTGAAGGGTCTTTCCGCCCCGTCAACCTGCATGGAGCTCAGGGCTGGACACTCAACACCCTGGCTGGGCTCCCTGGAGGCCAGAAACATGTTGGGCAAGCACCACTGTGGGTTGTAGCGTGGTAATATCTCAGCAACGTGACAGGACTGGCAGGGGCACAGCACTTGGGCTTCTTGACTCATTCCTTCCACCCCTTCTCCCTCCACCTCCAGATCTGCCATCCCATTTCTTGCAGCATGTCCTCCCCTGGACTGCGCTTCCTGGAAGACAGTGGTCTTGGCGCAGCTTTTGGAGTGCCAGGGATTTGCATCAAATCTGCTGATGTGTACTTCTTACACTGCAATAAAAGAAGCTCTACGCCCCGCCTAGATATAATAAATAATACCAACATTCTGAGCTTGTTGCTGCAGCTTTTATTTAATTCAGAAGGAAAAAAAAAAGAAAGAAAGAAAAAGGATGCAGATAATTTATGGATCCAGGATACAGTGAGGGTCTTGGCTGTGGCAACAGTGATCGCTTAGGAGTGGTCCCCAAATTTCCGCTCGAGGAATCAGTGTCCCTGTGGTTAAGCTATGCCCCAAGGAGGTCCTCCAGCTCTGTGCTAGGATTATTGTACGTGCAATCAAGCCCAGCCCAAGTCAAGCAAGAAATTAAGATTCTCATTGTTTAAACAGGACCCAACTGTATACGAGTGAAAGATGGTGGTGTGCCCACTATTAATTACTGCAGTTTTACTTGTGACTGGTGACAGTTACTGTCATACCTGCTGGGACATGGGAGGAGCTCCATCCATCACAGATCTGTTAGTGGTGCACACTGGGAAAGGCACCGTTGCTGCCTGATTTCTCTTTTCCATTCCATACACAGAGCGCTTTCTCTCCCTTATTAAACAGAGAAAAATGGAAGAACAAATTGGAATATGTAAAATGCTTGTTACTTGCATTTTCCGGCTGGCTGACATTTCCCGATAGGCTGTTTGCGGGGTGTCCATTATTGTTACTCGCCACAGATAACTATTATTATTTTTGTTACTTCCTTATTGAACACAAAAGTATCAACTTTCCCTCTCACCTTGATAAAATAGGATGCAATTGCTTTCATGGTTAACAGGTCCCAAGCAAGTGTCATACTGGGTCGACCGGTGTGACAGTTTCTTGGCTAGTTGGTGACTCCGAGGGATACATGCAAAACGATCACTTCTGCTTTAGAATGATATACTTTACACGGAGGCATTAAACACAGCCATAAAAAAGCAGCACTTAGCTGCAGAGAAAAACACAGGAATGGGAATGTAAAACAAATTCAGGTTTTATTTGCTTGCAGAAAGCGGAGGAGGTGGGTCACCATCAGTAATTGACTGTGGAGTAACTTGAAGATCCATTCCCTGAGAAGCCTGCCCAGAATTTACACCAAGCCCTCTAAGTACGTACTCAAACAGGACTTCCATCATGTCAAACTTGTCAAAAGTGGGTAATGCAGATGAAACACTTTAAAAGAACCTCATTTTCAGGACAAGCTGATCACTCTTTCCTTGAAAATAAAGCCCTTGTAAAAAAGATCTTAATTTAAGCAGCCAGAGATTAAACTGCCCAGAATGATTGCCTGCTTTTGCTGGTGAATTTACTGACATCTAGCAAGTAGCACAAGGCTGCTAATGGTGTGTCACCGTGCTTCTGAGACCCATTGGGCTGAAAAATATCAACTGGGGAACAAAAAGGAGCCCACAGGGCAGGCTGTGGTGAAGACTGTGAATCCCAAAGCTGGACTCTTACAAAACAAGTGGCATGTCCCTGTTTTGCTGAGGCTGAGTGTGGTGCTGTTCCCTGGTCTGGATGCTGACACTGCTCAGGTGAGCATCACCCTTCCTGGAAGAAACCATTTTGGAGACGATCATTATACAACTAGAGGAAATAAAGCTTGAAGATGGCTGGAGGGGTCATCTGCTCTCAGGGCTGACTTAATGGCCTTATGAATTGATCTTCACCTGGAGAGAAGGAGCTTGGTCCTTAGAGGTAACAGAGTCCCTGCATGACCTTGGCATCACCTATCACGTCTTCGTCCTGCTCCCTGGCATTTAATGCTCCCAGTCTAGAAGGCAAATTGAAGATATTGTCTCCTAAACAGTTGTTTAGAAGAAACTTGAGCAATAGCCAAGGCGGTGCTGGTCCAATTGGAAGGGGGTCATTTTTTTCAGAAGGGTATAATGTTACTGCAGACTGAGATCTGGGGGAGAACTGGAAAAAAGAGGGATAAAAGGAGTAGTCAGAGGAAGAAATCAAGTGAACAGAGCCCATTTCCTTGAGGTATTTGAGCTCCTGGTCAACTCTAGTATCAGCAAGTAGCAGGAAGCCTTATTATATATTATTTATTTTTGGCTTAAAAAGAAATGTTCCCTTGTTTGACAGCTTCTGCTTGGATTTTTATGCCATTTTCCTTTCTTTTCCTTGTTTGTTTTTTTTTTTGGGGGGGGCGGTATCTTAACAGACCCACTCTGCCTCCATTTGCTTTTGTAGACATGGCTTCAAGGCGTGACCTCAGTGTAACACTTGTCAGTTGGGAACTTGGCCTCGGGCTGGAAGCAGGCTCTGCCTTGCCCCTGCTTCCCCTCCTTGCCCCAGCTCTGATCTGCCCGGCGCTTTGTATCACAGCCTCGATGTCGAGGGATACTTTGTGCTGTTCATGTGTAGGAGGTAGAGTTGAGCATGTTGCTAGCTGTCCCTGGAGGATAACTTTTCATTATTGATGTGGAAAGTGGAAAATAAAATAGACTATTACACTTTTTATCTTCAGGGAACATTTTTTTCTGCCCATCCCCTCCCTTCAGATATGAAAGCATTTCAATTCAGAGAATCATTCTCAGTACAATGAAGAGAAGTCAATTCTGAGAGCAGCAGACACATTTATTTACAGTGCAGGTGACTTGCAACATGTCTCTACCATGTATGCTTTTATTATTCCCTGACAATCCCTGAGACAGGACGTCTTGTACCTGGAGTGCCACAGCTGTGCTGCTCTTTACAGTCATTAAACCTGGCTTTGAAGTCGTAAGAAAAACCCAATTCCTCAAGTTCAAATAGGCCTGCAGAAATGGCACATAAAGGAAGTTAAACAACATTCCTTGGCTTGAACCACAAGCCAGAGAAAGATCAAAGGACAGTGGGTGAAGGAAAAAAAAAAATTCCTTTCAGGGTATCAGAAGTGCTCTCTGCCTGTCCTCCACCCGCTCCAACTGCTGCGCCACGCGAGGAGAAAGCATCATCCCACGCTTTGCAGATGGCACAGCCCATGGACATCTGTGCACAGCTGGCATGCAGCGGTGCTTGTGTTTGCCAGCTAGCTGGCCAAGTGGAAAATGGGTATTTGTAGGTACAAGCCCTTTGATTTTCCGCTGGGAAAAGAACACAGGCAGTCAGAGATGGGAACGTAAATCAGAGCTCACTGATACGGATCCAAGAAAGCTTCCAGATCAATATTTAAAAGAGTGAGCTAGTAAAGGAAAACCGCACTCCCTCTCTATCCATCGGCTCTGCACACGGCTGCTTATCTCATCTATCTGCTATCTCCTCCCAGGCTTCTCTCTTTCCAAATCTGCAGCACCATCTAGCCCTCTAATCATTTTTCTGTGTTCCAGTCTCACTTCTACAAGGGAACAGTCAGGGCATTTGGCACCCAATATTGAGACCTCTTTTCACTATTTACTCATGTACAGGAGGCTTGGGAATGAAATTAGGATAAGAGATGCTGACACCGTGTTTTATCCTGCACAGGTGGGTCACTGCTGGTGGACTTTATTGCAATCCACTGGGAAAGACTTGGCACCCTGGTAGCTCCAGGTAAGAAACTGCTGTCATTTTCCTATTTGCTTTAGTATTGCTGAAGTCAGGAGAAGAAGCATTTGGATGCTATTGAGAGGGTCAATACGTTGTTAAATGTCAGCGTTGGCTGGAACAGCTACAGCTGTTTTATCCTATCCGAAAAATCACCCTTGGTGTAGCTGCTGTCCCTTCACTACAGTGGGGTGTTGCTACCTGTAGTGATATTACAGCAGCAAAAAAAGTCTGCAAACTGACTCAAAAATGGAGGGTTACATGAACCTAGCAGGCAGCTTTCATTTTACACAGTTTGCCTCTGCCCACTGGGCCAGGGATTTGTAGCTGAAATGCCATCTGTACTTTGTAGGCTCTTATCTCTCTGGTGTGCTGAGATAGCACCTGATTACCATAGTATCAGAGTATCTAGCTCTCTGTGATGTATTCATCCTCGTAGCAAGCCTGCGGATACGTAAGTGCTATTATCTTCCTTGTACAGACGGGGAACGTTTCGATACGACCCAGATCCCCACTTCAAGGTGCAGTGATACAGAGGGCAATATTTATTTATTAAAAAGGTAATAGTTTGTAGTGGGATGGGCATGAAATTCATCTCACCTCTTCAGAAGTCCACCATATAGCTGTGTCCATAGAAGATGGCTGTCAGAGTCCTTTTGTAGTTGGAGAGGAAGCAGCACTTCCAAGGTGTGGACCATCTCAGCCAGTTGTGGTTACCTAAAACAGCCCATATGAAGCATGTGCTGCCTATATTTATGTGTGTCCACTGACTATCAAGGTAGGACTGCCATCTACCTTAAAAATATCTAAAGCTGGGTAAGATGAACGCCTTTGCCATTCATTGGAATAAAACTTAGGGGTATTCCTTGCAGATTTTAGGTCTAAGTGACCAACTCGAAGTGACCTTTGGGCAGTTTGGGACTGAGCAGATTGTTGAACACTGATCACTCCTCGCAGACAGTAGATCCCTCACCACTGGGCTGCCCTTCATGATCACAGCATCTGCTCACATGGGATGAATTGCCCTTTGGAAATATCTTTTCATGCTATTGCCTATTAAGGAGTGGCTTAACTTTAAGGCCTAACTTTAAGGTAGGAAGTCTACTTCAATTAGCTAGGAAGTTCAACTTATGCATTAACTTCTATTTCTAGAGGTCCCTCCTCATGCTCTGGTGTTCCCAATAGCATCTCCTTGCAAGTGCTTTTGGGCACTCTTTCAAAACAAGACTAGCGAAGGACACATATGTGAGTGTGGGTGGGAGTTTCATTGGTGTTATGTATTGATACAGGAACTTTGATGTCATTCATGCAAGTTTGCCCGGGCAGCAAACTTCACATTTATGTGCAAATGAGGAGACGGTCATACTGAACTGGAGGGAGAGGATGCTAATGAATGTTCTTCTAGGCTTTAAGGAAAAGATATTGCCCAATGCTGTGGAAAATTAAAATTTGTTTCTAATATGTATGGTAAATTTAATGCTAAAGAGCAAAGATAAATGGGAAGAGAGTTTAATCCGAGCTGACCCCATTTTTGCTGGAATGTTATTTGCTATGGTTTTTGCTCCCTCTCAGAAAGCAAGAGACATACTAATTAGTTCTTGCATTCTGCACATAAATTATTGCTCCCAAACATTTAAAGGAGAAAGTAAGGGATGCTGGGAAAGACATTAAGGGAACTGTCCTGTATCCACAGTGGGTTTGCATATGATCATAAATTGAAGGACTGATGCTGTAGTGTCACTAGTGATTGTCAGGAGGAAGTCTCTTGGCGTCTGAGTGCTTCCCCGCTTGTTGAGGTCACTACTGCGAGATGTGGTGGCAATAGAATGAATGGGATTAAATTCACTTTGGGATGAGAAGATCTCCTTGACTAAAGAGGATCTGAAGTGTACAGGGCTTGGCCGGTCTTCGGGTTCCTTGAGATGGACCCAACTTTCAGCTTTTTCAAGACTTAACATACTGCCCTCACTACACACACATATACAAGGATCCTCTTTTGCATTAAACCGTACGATCACATAAACCGATCCAGCTGTCTGAAAAGCTGACTTGCAAAAAATCCCTTGCCAGGCAAAAGATGAAACCAGACGACCCCTTCTAGCCTTCACTCTTAGATGAAAAGATTCAGAAATAACATGATTTATGGAAATTCCCTAGAAAAAAATCAGAGTTTGAGCTGTATCTTCCTTAAATAGTTCCCCGTGAGGCTTAAGAAAGCTTTTCCGACCTAGTGGGTTTTCAGAGTCATGGGACAGGTTCCCCCAAGGCACTGAACTTGCACAGCTCAGTAAAATGCAAAGGCTGGCTAAAACTGAGCTCCAAATAGCATCACTAACATGGATGCACGGCATCCAAAATAGCATGCCTGGCACCGACCCACTGCATCTGTCGCACCGACCTTCGCCTACCAGTTCACTTTTCAACAGTTCAGTTCTCCTGGCCGGTGCTGCGCTGGCGGATGGAAATGAGCCTGTCTTCAGCCGATGGGAACTCAGCAGAAATTCATCAGCAGATGATCAAAGTTAAGAGTTCAGATGAAAGGTCTTAAAACTTGTTTCAGGGAGGTTCGGGGCCCTTCGTGCCCTGTCAATGGAATTTCATCAGCTTGTAACTATGACAGGTTATAATCAACCTGTCCATTTTTAATCTCTTCCATAGCTATGCTGCAGATTTTTAATTTTTTTTATCATTCGCCTTAGTTGAATTGTGAATGTGCCCTGCTAAAAGAAAAGACACCTTAACCTGTTTCCTCCAGGCAACTGGAAAAGTTCCTCATGCAGCCAGCAATGTGTTTAAATGTCGGTGCCCAAGAGACAGATGTTAAGGGAAAGTCGTTCATCAGAAAGGGTTAATCACTCTTTGTTGGACTACCTAAGAGGAAATGGCATTAAACAGACAGCTTAATTACCTATGTCGTGGTAGCTCCAAATTGCAAGTTTGATTTGGCCTCTGATGGAAAATTTATCACTTTAGAACCTCGAAAAGGGTCAGTTGTGCTTGGTAAGAAGGACTGTGTCCCAGGAGATCCTTCAGCTGGAGCACAAAGCCCTCCAGTGAAAGAAGTAACTCCATTTAACCAGGAGGTGCATTTCAAACGCTTCATCAGGGTCACTGGGCAAAGGTAAGTCTTCCGTCTGGAAATGAGGTGTGTGAAATGAAGGTGTCACTCTTCTTGTTAGCTCCTGTTCTCACCCTTGATTGCACGGCAAAAAGGACAGGAAAGCATGAACACTCCAAAATCGTAAGTGAGGCATCTTATTTTGGTTAAAAATAATTTTAGGACTAATCATAAGTGCTTTCTTCCATACGACTTTTTGGGAAGGGGGACACTTAGGCCATGCCTGTGGGCACGCAGTCATCATATATATTTTTAAGTAGTCACATGAGTCTAGCTCTAACTATTGCATTATTTTTCTCTCCTTGAAAAAAAAAGGCCAGTTGAATTTAGTAGTGCTTTGGTGCAACTTGTCTTCATTTGTATGGAGACCCCCCTACCCTGCTGAGGTGAGAGCACAGCGGGGGGAGCTGGGGGATGAAGGGAGCAACCGAGCTCCAGCTGCCCATGAGTTGGCGTTGAGTTTGCTTTGTGCCAATTGCTCAGAAAACCTCTTGGTGGCCTGGTGAGAATTGCCGGCTCCCTGGGACGCGGCTTTGCAGGCGATGATCTGGAACTGTCTATCATCATTAGAGCACTTTGCTTTCAAAAACCATCCTGACAGAAGTGTTTTGTTCCAGGGGGGTGAGGAGATGATATAAGAGGACATCTCCCCAGGCCACCTCAGGGGCTTGGCGCATCCTTGCTCATTCCTGGCACAGTGCGGTAGGATTGTGCTCTATGCAAATGGAAATTAATAATTCAGCGTTTTCCCCTTTCTGGGTGGAAGATGCTTGTTGGCTGTGGGAGGTGCGTGGGGCAGTGGGGCGGGCACAGGTACGCTGGATGTGCCAGGACACCACTTCAAACCGTGGAGAGAGTGGAGGAAACCAGCATGACCCTACAGAGTTTTTATACCGGTATAATTACCTCTTTTGGGCACGTGGGATATTTTTAGCCTGCTTGCCTGAGGAAATTAAGCTCATATGATCATGTAATGACCGTGTGTGCATTTATGCATGTTTATTCTGACCTTAATAATTTTTGAACCCATTGGCGGTTTCAAGCAGATTTGATGGGGGATGAAAGCAGTCTCACATACAATTAAGTTTTTATACATACTGTGAAAACAGTGGTCAGGTAGAGGAGAGAAAGCCTATAAATGCTCCTAATCAGCATTTCTTGTCTGAACAACAGGCCATAGCGTGGGCTTCTACCGTATCAGACATCAAAGACTCCACACCGGGGGAGAGAATTTAGAAAAACTCATTCAAATGGCAGGGAAAGATTTGATCGGAGCTCACAATCAAGCACGAAATGCAGATCTTAAGGAAACGGGGCTTTGTTATTCCTTGTGCTGATGGGACTGCGTATTAACTGCTTATTAGTTGTATCAGCACAAAGGCAAGTGTGGTCTTAGTTGGAAGGTATAAAGTCATTTCTAGCAACACAGCTTCTTCCTCTTCCTCACATAAGTGCATTTATGTCAGTAAGGCTGTTTTCTGCGCTCAGGGAGTTAATGCTGCTTTCACTTTGGGGCATAAACAGGGCTTAAAAGCCCTGAGTATTTCACACGGAGATTTCTGTGCTGGGGTAAACTAAAACAGCTGTCAGATTTGGTTCTCTGCTGTACTTAAAGTGACACAGATTAGGACTAGGTAAGGGAGTCCTCATGGCAAATCCTCTGCGTTGCTCTTCCTCAGAGGCTGCGATAGAGCTATGCTGCTTTCTGCAGCGTGAGGAACGGACTGAGGGTGCTTCACTCCTGGGAGCTTTGGAGAAAAACCTCCCAGGGTTCATCAGTCCAGACCTAAACTTTGGGCCTGGCCTGCTGTCCAGAGCTACTGGGCTTTCTTCTTCCCTTACAGCTTTTCAAGGTGGGAAAACCACATCCTTTTTGCCCAGAGGGCTCCCACGTTTTGTAAGGAGCAGCAGGTGCCTGCACCTCCCCAGCTTCCCGGCTTCCCCCCCAGGTTTGTCTGCAGAGAGATATCCATGATGATTAACGTGTTCTTCAAACACGCATGGGACCAATCTTAAAATTAACATAGTCTTAATTGCATTTAGCGTAATTCACGTTGGGGTTTAATGCAGTTTAGCAAATTCATTGGAAATTGAGGCATTTGCTTAACTCAGATTAATTTTCCAGAGAGTCCCTGCGTGGACAAGCCTTCTGAGAAGCCTGGCAGCAGCCAGGGTTTGGCACGTGTGGCTCACAGGGACAAACTGGTTGGAACTGGCCACGATGTGTTTTGTTCGCCCTCTTTCATGCCATGGTACATGCTCCCAGCTAAATGATGGGCAAGCGACCATACAGCTGCATGCAATGCCTTCCAGCCTCCCCATCCTCACATCCAGCCCCGATTAAAGCTCCAGGCATTGCTTGAGACAACTGGGTTATACAGCTGCCCAAAACCCCCAAAGCAGCTGGGAAACGATGCTGCACTCTCAGCGAGGCAGACTAGTCTGCCAGGCAAAGCCACCAGGGCTCAGAGGTGAAAAAGCTGCCATAAGATCCAGTGCCAGAAGGGATTTCACAGGGAGATGCTCCAGATCCCAGCCTGGAAACAATGGCATCTCCAAAGAAACAAGCCCCACTACAAGGCAGGGTGTCTTTTCCCAAGGCTCACCTCTCTGATGTCTGTGAGATGATCGGTGACGCCTTTACAGAATGCCTTTAATTAAGGGCCCTGCACAGCCCTGTGAGTCTGTGTTAGCACAGCACTGCGCACCCTAGCAAAATAGCCGGAGATCCCATAAACACATCTCTTCTCATCAGCTTGCCAGCTTATAGCAGCTGGAATTAAACTGATGCCAACACAATGACTCCGAGATCATTAAAGCCTTCCCGGACAAAAAGGACTGTATCTCAAGGGTCTATTTGCTATAAACAAGCTGGGTGAAAACAACAGGAAATATTGAGGAATAATATCCTTGTGAAGAAAACCCTGCTCTGCTGAAATGTGCCGGAGGGAATTAGGGCGGATGGCTGTGTTCTTCCTCTACCGGGCTTTTAAACTAACACAGCCTGGGCCTGGGGCTTGGGGCTGCGATGCGTGGAGACGGGCTGAACACCTGGGACCGCCAGCGGCTTTTGGAGAAAAAAACCCATCTTCTCCAGGTGCACGGGACTCTGGAAACACCACGGCATCCTGAATTAGCTAGTGCTCATAATTAGGCAATAGTGGTTGTTCCACACCAACCAAGAAGTCAGCATGAGAGCGGGAGCAGAAGCCCAGGGGTGGTGGCAGTCTCGTAGGACCTGCCGGAGCTACTAGATGCTCAGAGGGAGGCACAGGCCACCATGGATGCGATATGCATTAGCAGCATTGCTTTCCAAGGTGAAATCACAAGTGCATTTCAGCCTGTTGGGTTCTTGGAGGGGTTGGCATAGGAGCAAGGTGCTGAGAAGTTAAGTTGCTTTGAATCAAACTGGAAAAGATAGTAGAAAAAAGGGAGAGGAAGTCCCAGATTTTGATGTTGTATCCAACACGTAGTTATTTGCCTATCCAGGTGAAGAGTTTTGCTCCTATTAGGGTTATTAATCCTTTTTGAAATGTTGTTTTCTTTAGGAAGGTCAAACTCTAAATGACAAATGCCATTGCAAAACGTAATGTGAAAAATTCATTTTGAAAATACAAAACAAATGTGAGTTTTGGAACTTGCCCAGCATGTTCGTCTGCCAAAGCAGTTGAATCCCTCCTGATCTGAATTCAATGAAGAGTTTCTATCCCTAATGTCTGGTTTTGGGAGAGGCTTTTCCTAAGTAAATTGCAAATTGTTGTCTGCTGCATCTACCGTGCCCTGCTTAAGAACTCAACGCAAAAGCTCCTGAAATTGGGAAAGACCTAAGTCAAACCATAACAAATGAAGGTCTCGGTCAGCTTTTATGGTGTCCATAAGTTAGATGTGCAATTCCCAGTGGTGATTTAGGTCCACCTGCATTGTCTCTTCCTATGCCCCAACTTAAACACCTGTTTTAGGATGGGAGAAATCCTCTCTCTGAAGGTGCTGATCTCTGCTGAGCCAGAGTATCCCAGTAGCTGCCTATATTGCAGACTAGCTCGGCTCTTCAGATGCCCTGAACCATCTGGATACGCAGCAGCTCCATACTGGAAATCCAATTGCCATTGCACTACGCCCAAGTCACCGCCACGCTGCAGAGGGTCAAGGCATTTCTTAATGGCTCGGCTAATCCACTGGTCCCCACTGCATGAAGGGCCTGCCTGCTTCCTTCCAGAGCTCCAAAGAGTAAATTAAATGATACGATGAAACATATTACATTTGCATCTGGCTCAAAGGGAACATAACAGCATTAGGCAGCCCTGGTGCTCATTAAACGCCTCTGACTAGAAGGATGTAATGAACCAGTTTTATTACAATAGTAATTTCTTCCTATCACATTTGGTGGTTATATATTCATGGGGGATGTGGGGAAGGGAGAAAGATCAGTACAGACTGGTGCATTAAGATATATTGCGTGTGGAAAAAATGACACCAGAGTGTGTGGCTGTCAGATAGGAGAGAGGCGAGGCAGAGAGCAGAATATCCTCAAGTCCATTATAACGCCGTCAAACTGACCTTTAAAAAAATATATATAAGAACAATAAAAAGGGGACCCTCTGTTCTTGGCTTCTGAAGCATCAGCAGCTCCAAAGTTGGTTTAATGACCAGTGATCGTTAGGAGCCTGCCAGAGCTGCGGCTGAGCTATCACATACCTCGGCTGTCCCAGGCTAAGCGGGGAGGGTTGCTTTGCGTCCATGCCGTGGGGTGGCCGTGTATGACAGAAAGCTCCAGGTAGCTGCCAGGATCTCGTGGCAGAGCTGGCAGTGCAGCACCTGGAGCCGTGTTTGCTTCATGCTCACTATGGCATGGCCTGAAAGAGGGTAGGAGGAGGGAAATCTAAGAAGATACAGCCTGAAAAGGAGCCTGGCTGTCTCCCCAAAGTTTTAACGTTGGACTTCTCCTTCTCTGTCTTCCAGTCTGGTTGTAACCATGGTAGTTTTCTAAATTTGTACAAAGAGATAATCCATGATTAATGACCATTTTAATAAATGGCTAATCAATTTATGTGGGTCGCTATAGAGTCCAATAAATCAAAACCGGGTTGATTATAACCGTGGCTTATAGCCATCTTATAATACCTTCCACTGATGTGCTTATAATAATCTGTAACATCCGCTACTGCTGTCGGCAACTCATTTAAAACAACAGTTAGTATTTTTTTTAACCTGCTAAAAGCACAGGGTGAGTAAATGTTCCTCTGTACTTGTAAGTCACGTGACCTTCAATGGTTGCAAATCTGGGGCCAAATCAATGTCCATCAAAGGCAAGGAAGGACTCCCGTGGCTTGAAAAAGAAGCTGGAAGAGTGATATAATTAAAGGTAGGTAATAGTGAGCTGGACTTGAGTCCTGTGTTATCTGAGAGAGGCTAGAAAGGGATGCCTGGGAGGAAGGGTATAGGTAAGAGGGCAGCCAGATCCCCCTCCTCCTTGGTCTATCTATCCACCTTGCAGCAATTACAGTGCCGAGCGTTTGCAGAGAGCCAATGGTTGTTCTTGGGTCTCATGTTCAATAGCCATGGGTGGATTTACCCTGATGAACATCTCTTACCCCTCCTTTCACAGAATCGCAGAGCGGTTGGGGCTGGAAGGGACCTCCAGAGGTCATCTGGTCCCACCCCCTGCTCAAGCAGGGCCACCTCGCTTTAGGTGATTAAAGGGTCACCCTTTAATCTATTTTTCCTCTGACCCTGCAGCAATACAGTCCACCATGTAATCACATGAAAAGCACAATTAAGTTAACATTTATATGATTAGACACATACAAATATATGGAAAATGTCTTTCTGAAAATCCAAAATTTGGCTACAAACACCCAGGAGCATTTTGGGTGCCATTTAGCAGCCTGGATGTCCCAGCTGGCATCCAGCTGCCCCCCAGAAGGACATCCCTGCTGTGCCTGGGGCTGTGCCCCACCAGCCTGTGAGGACAGCTATTGTCCAAAGGAGAAATAGGAGTTTAGCACTCATATTGATCCCTTAGAGGACCTAGGCCAGAATTTCAGCTGTTTTCCAGCACCTCCATTTTCAAAGCCATCATAACAACAGAGAATAACAATAAATTAAAAAAGCAAAGTGAACTGTGAGCAAATCCCACAGCCGGTAGGTTTTGCTTTTTTAATATTCTAACTTTTTTTTCTTTCTGACTTGATTCACACAACTCTTTGGAAGAAGTCCCATTTGCTAAATATAGAGTGAAACCTGTAGCTGCCTGGGAAGAGAAGTGTGGTGATTTCTGAAAAACTCAAGCCTATAAAAGCTGACACACAGCCCCTCACAGTCTGTAAAAACCATCTCTTGGTGGATTTATTAGTCTTATGCAACAGCAGTTGGTCTGAAAAGAAAATGTATTTAACCTTTCTTTTTAATTGTCGCACTGTTAACCTGTCAGTTCTACATGGGGCTGTTAATAATTCCGCTTTAAACGTCTCAAAAGGAACTTTCATGTTTAAATATTAAACATTAAAACTTGGGTACAGTTAGAAAAGAATTGATGCAGCACTTTCAGTAGTAATGTGGCTTGATCTGAAGTCTGTTGGAATGCCTGGGAATTGTCACACTGAATTAAACAAGCCCAGACACAGGGTAGGCTGCAAATCCTGACCCTCGGAGCTTTAACCAGGGAGAATAACAGGGGTCTAGCCTTGGAAAGGACCAAGTTAGACCTTTAGAGTGGGCCTTTATCTTGACCTTAACGTAAGATGCACATTGAGGGGGAGAATTAATTAATTTGGCTCAGCTAATTGCATTTTAACTAGCTACTGCAAAATAGACGTGAACACAAAGCAACTGGGTTGTAAAGGCCGTTTTAGCTTGGAATCAACTCCAAGCTTCTTTGCAGACATGTGCCCTGCATTAAAAGCCATATTGGTTTTGCTTTCCCTGCAATTTTAATCTAAGCCTAATGCACCTCACTTCTGCAAATATACCTTGAGATCTACCTTAACCCATCCCGATCTGTTTCCATGTCAGTCAGCCCACAGAGCAGGTAACTCCAGCCTGGGCAGGAGGGGACAGGAACCTTTTCACCCCGTTTTGGGGTGAGCGATAGAGCAGCCGTATGGGAATCCATCAAACCTCACCGAGATTGCCACCAGCTGTGGGCACAGGCACACGGCGCTGCTGCCCTACGACACCACAGGAGTGCCTTACAGCACACCATGAAATTGGAATTTGGAAATAAACCCTTCTATAGGCTGCAAATGGCAGCGTGAGAGGGCGGCTAGGCTCCTGCTGGGTCACTGCCTTGAGCTGGTTGTGTCCAGGGCTGACACTTAGGGCTGTGGCTTTCTAGATCTCCTCGTGGACAGTGCCCTCTCCCAAGGAGAGGTTAAGTATTAACTGGGCTGGAGAGATGGAGCGTGTAACTTGGGCACCCAGGTGGGAAAACAGGGTTACAGTTCCTTAAACTAAAGGGTATTACATGTCATGTGTTCCTTTTTTTTTTTTTTTTTTTACAGGTAGGGGTGGAAAGGTTAATTAGCTTGCCCAAGGTCATGACGAGCTTCGTTGGCAAGGGCAAAGCATCGAAAAGCCTGGGGTGAATGCTCCAGCACAGGGTGGCCCAGCTCAGCCCCTCTCATCTCCTGCCCAGCAGGAGAAGAGCCTGCAGGAAATAAAGCCTCAAAAATGGCTCATCCCTGATATCTCTGCTGCATAGCTTAGGCCTAGCTATAACAATAAAATGAGGTGTCTTCTGGCAACAATCTTGTACCCTTAAAACCAAAGGTATTTTCCAGGATTGAGAAACTCCTTGGGACTTTCGCAAGGGCAGGAGCGGATCTGTTACACTGCTAGAGAAGAGCAAAGCGGAAAACGCAGCTGCCCTGGGAAGCCAGATCTGTAACATCGCTGCTGAACTACAGCAGAAGCATGACACACTGGTGTATCCTTAATTAACAAGCATTTCCACCCTGATATACTGTGAACCAGGTACAACAGAGAGTTCAGTGCATGGTGTGTCTGCGCTGCAGAGGATTGCAGCAACGTGTTACAAATGCTGCCTTCTCTTTCTTGCGGCTGCCTGCAGTGATTTAAGAAGCACATTCAACGCAACTCCCTGTTTCGATTCCCAGCATAACGCTGCTGCCACTTACATGCATTTATGCAGAGACCTCGTCTCATTTCCCGGCCTTGCATCAGATTTCCCTGCTTGCTGTAACCAGCTCCTGAGCACTGCATTGCTTGTAACAGGAGGGACAGGCATCCACAGGCCACAGCAGAGCTGCATTGCAACCCCGGTCACTGGAGCTGCTGGTCTGGTTTGTGCTTTGCTGGTGCAAGCAGCGAGTGGAAAGCTCTGAGAACTAAGAGTTTTTGTTGAGCAGAGGCCTGTGCTAAGGCAGCCATGCACTCCTGAGCTAGTAATGCCTGCTTGGCACCGCTCATACCATCTGCCGTACCCAGAGACTTTCTCCCCCAGCAGAAAGATGTCCCAGACCGGTTCACACCCCCGGCAGCCTGCTCTCTCCCCTTTTCAGTAAGGATATTTGTGAAGCCCGTGGTCACTGTGCGACGGTACAGCCTCGGTGACACCTCCATGCTTCCCTTGGCAGGAGCCCTGCACCAACCCAACAGACGGCAGCCTCAGTGGGCTCTGCTCTACCCCTACCAAACCCAGGGACAAACTCCCAGAGACTTTACAAGTTTGTCCAGGACATCATGGACTATTCATCTGGGTCAGAAAAGCGGGAGAGGGGTGATAACCACATCCATATCACGTCTGTGCCCTTTCAGTCACAATGCTTGCAGCAACCTGGGATGCCACGGGGCAAATTCAGTGGTGCTGTCTAAGGCGGCATGATTTAGAGCCTCTCAGGTTTGCTAAGGCTCCCTGGGCACTTCTTATACCCTGTCTGCTGATGCATAAAGCAATCTAAATAAGTGTAATTTATGCACCAAAGAAAAGGTGCAAGTTAAAATAACTCCCAGCCTAAAATAGCCTCTAAGTGGGGAGAGAGAGAGAGAGAAAGGGGAGTCTTAACTTTATGCCACATAGAGCATCATTTCTGAATTTGGCCCTGGGCCTCAAAGCTTTTAAAAATAAAGAGTAAATTTAGTTTGCAGGAGGTCATACATGGCTCTGCGTACCTCTCCAGGACTTAGTGAGTCCTGGCCCAAGCGAGGCAAGTACGAGCAAGCTCAGGAGCGAAGCTGACTGGGAGGCAGTGCTCGGCGCCGATGCTGAACAGCCTGATTTTCCACTGCTGGTTCCTCCCCTGCCTGTTTACACCTCTGCAAAGCAGAGATAAAACAAGGCCATTCCACTTGGTAACCGATGCACACAAATGCACGTGCTGAGCGATGAAGCAACAGACCCTTCGCGTCTCAGTTGTTAGGCGCATCCCAGCTGACTGTCTTTTCAATAGAGTCATAGAATCATGGAATGGTTTGGGTTGGAAGGGACCTTAAAGATCACCTAGTTCCAACCCCCCTGCCATGGGCAGGGACACCTTCCACTAGACCAGGTTGCTCAAAGCCCTGACCAACCTGGCCCGGAACACTGCCAGGGATGGGGCATCTGCAACTTCTCTGGGCAACCTGGTCCGGTGCCTCACCACCCTCGTAGTGAAGAATTTCTTCCTTATACCTAATCTAAATCTACCCTCTTTCAGTTTAAAGCCATCACCCCTTGTCCTATCACTACATGCCCTTGTAAAAAGTCCCTCTCCGGCTTTCTTGTAGGCCCCCTTTGGGTACTGGGAGGCTGCTGTAAGGTGTCCCCGGAGCCTTCTCTTCTCCAGGCTGAACAACCCCAACTCTCTCAGCCCGTCTTCATAGGAGAGGTGCTCCAGCCCTCTGATCATCTTTGTGGCCCTCCTCTGGACTCGCTCCAAACAGGTCCATGTTTTTCTCACTTTGATGCTCCCTTTATGCACAGGGCAAGTTGTTTTCCAACCGGGTGACTCCCACTGTATCGAGAACGTGTGGATTTATTGCTATCAATACTTTGCAGTGACCTGAATATTTCCAAAACTTGTGTCATCCTGCCCGATGCACACTTAGTGCTTAATTGTCACTAAAGGCACTGCTAATATTGATAGTCCGTGACCTGTCTGCAACCCGCACCAGTCAATAACGCTGTGACGAAGGCTGGTATGGTAAGTGCCATTGCTGATGCTAGGCTGATAACATTATGCGCCTGTGACATGTGAATCAACCTCAGGGTAAGTGAGCTGATTTAGAATATAATGAATAAATATCCTCGGGTTTGAAGAGGGGATGCTGTCAAAGGCTTTCTAAATATAGTTGGTAATTGGCTTTGTATTCGGCTTATTATTGCCTGTGACAGTCTCTTAGAAGTTTTGAAACCACGGCTTCCTCCTCGGGTGCATCCCTGCGCTCCAGAGCCGTGCTCTCCAGGCACAGGCACTGCCTCTCCCAGCTGCAGATGCCCAGCAGAGGATTATCTTTAGCACTGGGCAATGCCTTGCTCCATATGGGGTGAAAACAAAACTCCTTAAAAACATTTCTGGAAGTGCTATCCCCTGGCGTTTGGGGCACTTGTTTAGTTAGGGACAGCTCTGAAGGGTCCAGGCCAGGAACATAAATCCCAGGAGGGTTTACCAACCCTGTTACTGATCACCGTGAGTTGGCTGCACTGGCTCCCACCATGAACTCCTCAACTCCAGAACTTTTCCTGCTAAGCAGCTTTGGTTTGGAAAAAAATCATGTTTTCTGACTGAAGTCAAGCCAAGAAACTAATCTGATTGCCTGTGCACAGAAAGGTTTGGACTAAAGGAGCAGCACTGCCCCGTTCCCTCCAGGGCAGGTTCTCTGGTGCTTGCACCTCCCGGAGAGGGGCTGGTTCTCACTCTCTTTAGAGATGCTGGGCAGCTACATGGTCCTGTCAAGAACATGCCCTGAAGAGGCCGTAATATAAGTCACTATTATTAAGCCTCCAAGGCCATCTGGCTGGACAAACCTGCTCTGTGATGCCTATTTACTGATGCAGTGAAGGGAAGAGGGTACAACATCACCTTCCACCGCCACGGCCATCCTGCTCCCTGCTGTATCTGTGTTCAGCCCTGTGCTGTGGTGCAAATGAGCTTACGTGCTTACAGCTGCACTGGGGTTAATGGTCTGTTCTCATCCGGTCGCTGATATCGTCTCGTTGACAACCCCTTGCAGGCTGAAGGCACTGACAGAGTTGATGTTGTTTACTGGGCAGGTTTCAGTTGTCCCCCCCTGCTCCGTGGGCGAGTGCCGCTCAGCGCAGACCCCTCGGCAGACAGGGCTCGGTGAGGTTTGCAAGCTGTTGCCTGCAGATAGCAATCCCTCCCCCACGGCCCGAGCGGGGCTTCTGCGAGGATGCTGCTAGGCAGTCACACTCTGATATTTTTATAGCCCCACACAAAGACCAACTCCTACTCTAAGCTTTCACAGGGAAGCTGCTTTTCTTCTTCCTCAGATTCATTGTCATCTTATTCAGAAGGATGTGCAGAGCAAAAAGGGACCTTGTAATCTTTTGCTGCAGAGAAGCAGTGTGAGTAGGGACAGGAGGACCTTCAGCAAGGATCTCAAAACAGCACACTCTGAGCTGGGTTAAAAATCCTGCTGGGAAGTTTACAGCCAGTTCCAGACTCCATCGATCATCCCCTGTGTGTTCACCCTCCATATGAGTTGCAAGTCGGCTCTAAAGGACCCTTTAAATGGCCCGAGCCCTTTAGTTATCCACAGACGGTATCTGAAAGGCTTAAAATACATCAGCAATCACACCACTAAAGCCTAATGGGTTTTTCAACCAACAGAGTGAAATCCGTGGAAGAGGCCTGATGGAGCCTCTTGTGAGGGTGTAAGAGCGGATGAGCTCAGCCTGTTCCTGACCGATTAACGCCACTCTTCCATTGAAACCTCCGGGCCCACCTCAGCTTTCTGCACCAGATTTAATCACATCTGTTTGATTTTATACCACAGGATACAAAGGCTGCAGTGATGGGTACAGACTGCAGCACCCTCTCCGACAGTGCTGGTCGCACCAGCATCGCTGGCTCGTTTGTAGCAACAGTGAATTTTGGAGGAGAAGCCCCCATCTGCAAACTAGCTGGGAGCTTCTGGATGTCCCAGGCTGGGCAGACATTTCGAGCTCGGCCCAAACCATGACAGTAACGATGTCCCCTCCTTTTCCCACCTGAAGCCACTCTGCTGTCTTCTGCCCTGTGATCAAACTCCTACTGCCTTTGATAGGATTTAGATGAGGTGTTTCTTCCGCAGGCTCTTGCATTAAAGCGCATATGTATCTTTAAGCACATGTGGAGGAAAGCCTTGAGCGCTGCAATTCACCCAAATCATCATGACTCCTTTTATTTTTACATTAAATGTTTTTCTTTATGAAAGGAATAAAAGAACTATAACAATCACAATGAAATAAGAAAGTGAATGCCTAGAGGTAACTACAATATAAAATCATATTCGTCATATCATAATATTTTACATTTCTTCGTTGTTTTATGTGGATTAAAACCCCTCAATACACAACCTAAAAACAGCAAGAAAAGCTGCAGAAAAGGGAGGGAAACATGGGAAAAGCAATGTGCAGCCCTGGGTACTGGGACATCAAGAAGTGATCTCTGGCTAGCAAGCGAGCCAGAATTGCATCTGACTGTGGTTCAAAGTTTTGCATCAAATGAGCAACCCCACATGCCCTCGCCCTGCTCCTCGGCCAAGGCCTCTCATGCAAACGTGCCTGCTCTGCCTTGAAACCAGCCAGCTCGTAGTGTGAGCAATGTGGCCATGACAGCAGAGCATGAGCTAAATGCAGAGGCTCCCCTTCCAACGGTGCCTGCTCCTGCTCCTGGGTCTCCCTGGCCAGCCCCAGTGCAATCCTCCTGTGAGGCTGGTGGTCACCAGGATTGGCGGGCTATTAAGTTAAAGGAGAGAAAGTGGAACAAATGACTTGGGGAAGCAGGGCATTCTTCATGTCCTGGAAGACTTCAGACCAAGATTAAATGCCTTCCTGGAAGCTGTCTTTTAATAATGTGTGCTGGATGAGGTGCAGTAGCAGAGCACCTGGATTGCATTAACTAACCTCTTATAAAGGGGCTGGCCCAGATGCTCAAATGGCTGGAACATCTCTGTATGCAGGAGCATTTCCAGCAAAAAATGGTGTTTGCTGACTTCCATGCAGCTCCTAAGGTGTCTTCTCCCAAAAGAACTGCTAAAATACTAACTTCTGCATGGGGTTTTTTTGCGAGGAACAAGGGCTTTTTGTTCCTTTTTTCCTTCTGGAAAGGAAGGGAATAAATAAAGCAGATCTTGGTGCTCGTGTCCTGAGCTGTGACAGAGCCCGGGGAGGCAGGCTGGGTGTTTGGAAGACAGTGCAGTCACTTTGAGTTCAAGAAACCAAGTTACACTGATTGCAAGTTGCATGTCTTCTCCTGCATAAAATCCAACATGACATTTACTACCCTTCTTACAATGCCTTTAAATATATTTCCAGATGCTGCCAAAGAACACTTTAAATTACCCATATACCATTTTTCACGTCTCATAAAGTCAGTGCACTATTTTTATTTTCTGTAGGACAAGTCAGAACAGTGCTTTGTGGGTTTTGTTTGTCTGAAATGAGTCTGCATGGCAAAAAATCTGCTGCACATTGATACCATTGTGCAACTGCTATAGCTAGAGCTTTTGCCATGACAGTTTGCAAACATGGTGCTAGCATTAATTAATCATTAGAGCCTTCCTGCTGTGCAAGCATGCATATAAAACTGCAATATGAGCTGCAACTTGGAATGGGTTAAATGATCTGCCAGTCCCCCCTAGTGAGGTGTCAGCAGAATTAAACACCCATATCTGAACTTGCAGTATGTGGTGGGCTGTTCTTTTCCCCACCTCACAAACTCATACTCGTCAGAGAGAATGACAACACTTCCTTTTTTCCCTTTTCCCTTTCCTTTTTCCTTTCCTTTCCTTCTCTCAAGTAATTAACATAAGACACTTTCCAGCCCCAGCTACAACCTAATGCCACACTGTGCTGTGTCTTACCAAGCTTTTGGCCCATGGGTTGGGTTTTTTTTTCCCCGTTTACAGCAATTAATGATGAGATGCTGGTCCTGGAGCCTTTCTGTGGCATATACTAGTTAGCTGGATGATTGCAGCAGGTGGGTCAGTCTTTGCCTGGGAGTGGGGACAGCACAGAGGGGACTGAGCAGGGTCGCATCACATGTGCAGGAGCTCATGGGTCCCCTGGGCATCTTGTGCCCGCAGGAGAGGGCAGTGCTGCCCGCAGGCCCCCTTTGCAGCAGCATGGCTCCACGCCGCAGCACAGCACCAGGTCCCTCCTCCAGACCCAGCTGTTATGACTGCAGCTCTCCAGGGGCAGCTTGCTAGCACATTTATTTGATCTCTTTCCACATTCCCTGGTCCCCAGACTCTGCAAGTCCTGAGATTCCTAAGGAAGCCACAAAGCCCTCTCTTCCGTCATCCTTGCATCACTAAATTCAGATATCTCTACCTGTTTGCTTTGTTTAGCTCCACATTACTCTACAAAATGAGACCAATATTTCACCAAGACCTCATACTTCTGATCAAATTACTGCAGACCTCATATAGTTGTCCTGTTTAATGTTTATTGCGAAGAGGCTTGGTTGCAGTGACTCTTCACTGAGGACGTATTTAGCACAGCTCTGTTTCTTCTTTATCACAAAACTATGGAGATAAGGTTTCATTACCTGCATGTTCAAAATGCAATGAAACATTTACCTAAAACAACCAGGATGCTGGGATGGAATGGCACGGACAAAAAGCATAAATGAGCCCTGCTCGGTTTGCTGCCTCCTTTAACTCACTGGTATCTGGCAGCAGAGAGCTTGCTCCCTTGCACTTTCTTAGGAGAATTAATATAGCAATTATGTCATTCTATGGGCAGAAAAAAAAAGACATGTTGTGGAAGAAAGGGGGGATATTTGGCTTTGATATCTAGCTCTAGCTCTATGCTCCAGACCAGTGAAAGCATTCCCATGAGTGTCCCTCTGCGGACATGCTGATGGAGGTCCTGTTCTCAGAGGATTTTGGCTTCTTCTCTGCCTTGCAAACTTGCAGCAGGGTTTTGTGAAGCTATTTTAAACATGTTGATTGCTTCTGGTGCTCTCCACCCTGTAAAAACAAGTGTGCTTAAGCTGCTGAGACTCCCAGGCCATGTCCATATCTCAGAAATGCTGGAGATAGTCAGAGAATACAGTTTTTCACCCATGCTACCCTGGCATCTCCTGGCTGACTGCTTTCCCCTGACTTCCAGCTGCCCTTGTCTCCCTGCCCGGCTTGGACCTCGCTGAACCACTGCGGGGCAATTTGGGAAAAAAAAATGCAGCATCTCTGCAGGTTTGCAGCGCTTAAAGTGGGGATGATTTAGCAGAAGGACTCAGGATCCTTGTTCAGGGCAAAGCAGGGAACATCCGATTTTATTTGTGCCCCCGTCTGCCTTGTGCGTGACAGGGAACTTGCAGGGCTGAGCTTTGTGGCTATTTCTTGGTCTCCAAGGCCATAAGCATTGCTTTAGCCAGAGCCTCCCCTTGCCCTCAGGACCCTGAGGGCACCTTTTTTTTCACATTTTGTACTTCATGCATCACACAGGGCACTGGATGGGACTGCCAAGTGCTCGTGCCACATAGCTCAAGAGAAAAACCCATACAGAACAATCCCGATTCCTATATTTGAGTTGGGGCTGGGGAAAATCACTCTTCCTGGCTTCAGACTGCTTTTTTTCCTTCGAATGAACTCAGCGCCCATACTTTCCTTGAAGCAAATTGAACAAGACAGATGTACATGCAATCCCCTTATTCTTCTCCAAGACGCTCCCTGGGAGCGGCCAGCCCGTCACCAGCCGATTGCATTGCGGGCCAGGTTGCTGCTCTGCAAAGTCAACACCCCTGACAGTGTAATGGATTTCATTCCTTTATCTTTCTAGGTGCAGCCCATATTTTATTGCCCCTCTCCTGCTCCATGGGAGCTCTAAGTGGGTGTGGGATCGGTAGTCCACTGGGTGTTTTAATCAAACAGTGATTTGCTTACCTGCTGCTCGTGTGTCAGAGTGTGGGCACAGGCATCGGAGGAGAGCAACAAAGAGCAAAAAAGGAGACTAAATGATATGCGGTAATTAAGTTATTCTTCATCTTCGAGATTGCTGCTGAGGACAAGATTGGTACAATGAGCCCGAGGCGCTTCTCCCTTCACTCCTCTCCATCTCAATGCCTGTGACATGGAAGATGAATACGCAGCATTTTCTATTTGTGCTTCTAAAACGCCCATTAAATGCCAGCAGGGAAAAATGATACATAAATACCAGAATCCTGCTACCCTTTGTGTGTGAGAGAGAAAGAGCATTCCTCCTTCATCTGGAGAGCGAGGTGCTTTCGGCTGGGGAAAGGGCTGATGAGGTCTGGCGATGGGCAGAGCTCCCGTGCCTGCCCAGCACCCACCATGCTATGCCAAAAGACAAAGAGGTGCTAGCACGATTTTGTCTCTGCAAACCTGGTAACTTACTTACTGCATGTCTGAACGCCATTTTCCAATCAGGAGATGCTGTAAAGGGTTTACCTTTATGTTTAACGCCCTCCTGCCCCTGACCTGTTGCAAGACCAGAAGTGTTACAGGTGTCTCGACACCCTGAGCTCAAGCAGTCTTTCACTGGTGTGCAGCAAACTAGTGCCCTCTGATGCAGGTCCCCCCATTTACATCACTGCAAAAGGCTCCCCGTGATGGGACGGGATCATCCGGGATGTCATGGTACCCCAAGTGGAACAGGTACAGTGAACGTGTCCTGCCGTGGCCAGCAAGGAAGTCCTGTCCTTGATGCAACACCGTCACATAACTGCTCCAATGCCAGAATCCCAGGTGAAATTTGGGGAAAAGAAAAAAACCCACCCACCCAACCAACCAACACCTTGTGGTTTCTCAGTGCTTTGAAGTGGGTCCTGGACAAGCGGCTCTCACCTAGGGAACATGAGACAGATCCTCTTGCGGGGTCAGCCAGTGGTGGGAGGCAATCTCACACAGCAACACTGCTCTTCAGGCACTTTCTTTGGAGATACAGTCTTGGCTGTCCCCCCCTTGCCCCCCTCCTCCTTATAATCCCATGGAGACCATCTGCATTTTGCAGATGGCAGGAGCTTGTCTGCAGCACCAGCACCGGGGCTGACTATCTCCGGCCTCACACCTTTGCAGGCAACACCGATTGCCAGCAGACACTCATTTCCATCTGCAGTAATCTTGGCAATATCTAAATAAAGCAAGCTGCCGGTGAGAGCTCCCAAGGAAGCCATCGGAGAGCAGATAAGTAGGGACTCTGTTGCCGATGCGTAATGCCAGGTTTCAAGCAACGGAGGGAGATTAGGATCATTGTATTATCTACTGCTATCTAATTCAGGGAAATAACCATGTGCATGGCACATATTATCAAATGCACAGAACTCCTCCAAAAATGATATTAAGCCAGGAACTTCACAGTTCCAGCTGCCACTTCATCTTTAATTCACTTCCCCACCCCCACGCGCTCCTGGATTGCTGAAATCTCGGAGCACTGGGTGGCCAGGCTGCCATATGTGTTCCATAAAGCTAGGTGAGTTACAGGGTGGGATAAGAGCCTTTAAGTCTGCAGTACCATGCTTTTTTTCTGTTTAAGTAATAAGCAATGTTATTTTAACATCATCTTTTTGCTTTGGTGGGTTTTTTTATGTTGCCCACAGAGAGGGGAGGGAGGCCAGGCACGGCTGTATGACGTGAGTTTTGCAATACGCTGGTGTTACGGGTCTTGAGCTGGGGATTGGCATGAAGTGGGTGATCTGTACCACGGGGAGACAGTCCCTGCTCCGGCACATTTATCATTTCAATAAACAGGGGAGAAAAACGGACCCTGGGAGTACAGACAAAATGACTTGCTCATGGTCATGCAGCAGGTGGGTGACAGCAGCAGGGAGGGAACCCAGGTGTGCTGGCTTGCAGCGCCCGGTTGCTGTGCTCCATCATCTCACCTCCCTGTTTGATGCACAACATGTGCCGATTTTAATCTCCCACTTGTGGTCCAGCAGGGAAGGGTTTTTTAATGGCAGGGGAATGGATGTGGTGTTTAAGCATAATCTCTAGTGACTTTTCAGCCTGACATGGCAAAGATTTAACACTGCAGCTAGACCACATCTGCAGGAACCTATAAAAACGCCTGCACAGCATAGTTTCCCATCAGAAAAAAAAGGATGAAATTTTTAATGGGGGAAGATGTTTCTGTTCATTGTCACTAGAGACTGAAGCCTTAGTCTTTGGAAGCTGCTATTTAACTAGACATGTAAATATAAGGTTTATAGCCAGCATGCTGGCGAAGAGATGCCTCCTTATGGGAATTGACTGCTAAAAGCACGGCATCGCACCACTGACCAATGGAAGCTACTGTTATGTTTATTCAAGGCTCATTTTGTTTAGATCGAGGTGCTGGAATAATACTACCTTGAAATCACCAATAACAGAGCTGATGGAGGGGAGGGACACCAGTTCCCAGTACATGGCTCAGGTGCATCCCAGCACCAGCCTAAGCCTGTTCTTTACAATGGTCCTGAAGGGTCAGGGAGGAATAGGGTGCATTTGGGCCTGATGCTAATGAAGACAGTGGTAGACAGTCCCTATCCCACAGCACTTACACCCTGAGTGACACAACCTGTCTGCTTCCCTGGACACAGGCAAGGTGAGGTTCATGGTTTCTTGGTGGTTCCAGGCTGAATGGGTGCAGTGGTGGGTCCTGGCACTGCCCCGCTGAGGGCATGGACATGCAAATGGCACAACCAGCTGGAAACTGGATCCAGGGGAGCTTTGTAAGTGATCCTGGGATCTCTGCTCATTTCTCAGCCACTGCCTGGTAGACACCAAAGGGTAAACAATTCTTTTCCAGATCTATTTGCTCTGAGTCTATGGGGTGAAGTAGTTGGGAGTGGGGTTGAAGCTGGGGTTTCCCACCTGGTTTTAGATTAAGTGCCCCATAAAGCTTTTGGTGCTTAACTTGCTATGCACCGAGATCTTCCCATCACACACAAAATATGCCTATGAACCTTTATGTGCAGAAAAAGAAACACCTTGGCAGGCATGGACAAAGCCTGTGAATGAGTGCCCACGCCAGGTAACCCTTTGGTAACCCTGCTCCATCACGAGCGTGAGGAGAAGCACAAACCTCTGCCCAAGGCTGGCACACGTGGCCAAGGGTGCTCAGGGGGTGTGCCACCCAGATCAGCCACCCCAGCCTCAGCCAAATCACCTGCCTGAGCCTTATGGCCATGATATGCCACATGGTGAAAATCCTGCTGTGCACAAAGGCAGCAGAAGGACCCTGTGACAAACAGCACCAGGGTCCCTCTCTCATCGCTTGACTCTGTCAACGTGGGACAGCCAGACCCACTGCTCAGACTTTATGTCTAAGCCATACGAACACCACTCAGGCAGCATTTTCAAGATCTCTTTTGTCGTCTTTCTCCAGAGATGGCCTACATGGAAATTTCCAATTATTCAGCTGATGCACAAACTGCCACTGCTATAGTGGCTGCATACTCGTCCTCGGTTTAGGCTGCTGCAAGGACATCAGATTTGGGCTCAGATTCCCCCACTGAGTCCTGGGCAGTTGCTTGTGCCAGTTTAAGGTCACAGTCCTCATTTTCAATGCAGTTCATGGCTCAGACTCCAGCTTACATCAAAGAGCGGATTTTGATCTGTGAACAACCATGACAGCCGCGCTCCTTCATGACAAGGCAGCTCGCAAAGCCAAGAGGGGAAGGTGACACAGCTGGGGACAGAGAGCTCTCTGTTGAGAGGACCTGGAAATCTTCCCAAAGCAGCGAGGTGATCCAAATGGCTAACTGCAAGTAGGAAAACTGCAAAGCCTTTCTCTTGGAAAACACGAGAGCGATACCAGGACCAGCACACCTCATTTCAGCTGATACATCCACGGTATTCAAAACCTCCCAAAATATTCACAACCGTGGACCTGAAGGAGGGAAAAATCCCCAATTGCTCCAGGGAGTCCCCTAGAGACAGGGGGTGTTTGCACGGTTGCTGGTTAGACGTGGAGCTTTGCCAGCTAGATTAGCTCTCCTGGATCTGCAAAGATCGTTGCTGCAGAGAGAGAGGCACCAGCAACACAGAAACTGAAAAAGGAAACAACTAAAACCCCTCCCTCCCAGCTGGGTCAATGCAGAGCACCCCTATCACTGCATGAGAGGCGGCTCTTTTGATGTCAGCTATGCTGTTTTCTTTCTCTTTTCTAGCTAAAGATCTAAATGGAAATTAACATTGACCCTCAGAGAGAATATTTTCACTTCAAAAAGGTCCAAAAGGGTTATTTCAAACATTTCCATGTTTCCTTGTTTTTGAAGTGGGAGATATGCAGAGATCAACTCTTTGCTGTGAATGGTTCTGATGTTGAAAACCCAGCAACTTCTGCAGGGAGGGAAGAGAAGGGAAGGGTCTACTCCAAACTCCCTGAGCATCTCTGCTTGATTTCTCCCAAAGCCTGCTCTGTGCCCCCACTCCCAGCTCCCTCAGCCCCTGCAGCTGCTCCAGCCTGGGGTAAGGCATACTGCAGCGAGGCAAAGCCAAAGTCCAGCAGCAGAGACAAGAAAAGGGCTGTTGTACATCACCAAAGCACAAAGGGTGAATAATCAGATGCACATTTCTGTGGAAATGATAGAGTAGCTAAACAGGGGGACGGATCTGGCACACCTGGGACATGGCAAAGCAATGAAACCAGGGAGCATAATTAAAGCTAAATTACCCAAGGTTTTATTTATTATTTGTGGACTGCAACAGACACAAATAATAAAAAATGCAGTCTTTCAGCCAAAGTGCTTTCTAACCAGAAATAATGGCTTTTTTTTCTTGGACTATTTACAAGTGACGAATAAAATCCTGGAAGCCCAGCTTGCAGCGTGACACAGAGCAGCTCAGGGGGAGAGGAAGCACTCTGAGGGCCACAGTAACATCTTGCAGCACTGAATTTCACAGATTTGGCAAAAAATCCATGTTGATTCCCCAATTCTTTCTTCTCCCTCCCTCACCAAACACAAACAAGTTACATGCATCTGGTGTTGATCCACATACTTAATCACTCAGCAGCACTGTAAACTTTCAGAGTTTGCATCTAACATATGAGTCAGGAGTATTCAAATTTGCTACCAACTACCTACTTTGCTTTTCAAATATGGACCCAGCAAGTGATGTGAAAACAACCGTTAATGCCTAGTACCTACTGGGATGTGTAATAATAAAATTAAAAAAAAAAAAAAAAAAGAAGAAGAAAAAAAAAGGGAAATCAGAGCTACTGAAAACTAGGCTTTACCTATTAGCTCTTGAAAATTGTCCAACCCATGACAAAAAGAAGACAGAACAGAGTGGGTGTTTGTTCTTGCTAAGTAATCATTGCTACGTTATGCTAGTTTTTATGATTAATTGCAAGATGATGCTTCTGTATACGAATTTTTCCTAGTCTTTGTTCAAATACGGATTTTTGGATGTGGGGAGAAGAAATCAACCTTCCTTCCCTGCCTTGAAGAAGCCACAATTATGAGGGTTTTTTTGCTGCCTGGAAGAAATATAAAACAATCGCAGCAAAATGGTGCTGGGTGAGGAGAGGTTTGTGCTGGTTGATAACAGGCGGTTGCTCCTGACTGCTGGATTAACGCATAATCACTTTGGCCAGTTTGCTTTGTGATGCTGTTTTGGGACATATTCTCTTGTCATTGTGTCATTCCATCGGCGGTGAGCCTGGAAATAACTCTGGAGCTGGAGAGCATTCCTACATCCTCTTTCTCACCTAGGTCTCCAGGACACCAGCGAGCTCAATTTCTCTCCATGCCCTGAGACCAACCTTGTCATGGTCCTTTGAAGTCTGCTGCAAGGCATAATTGATTTGGCCCCGCTGAAGCACATCGCCAAGTGAGGGAGAGAGGAAATCCTTGCCAGAAGTTGCCATTTAGTGGTCATCTTGCCCTGCCCTAAATCCTCATATTGATAGATGGGAAACTAGAGGATGGACCAAAGACAAATGAAAACATTAGACTTAAAGCTGCAAAATTGAAGACCTAGCAGTTGGTATATGTTCAGTGTGGCTAAAGATTGGCTCAGAGGTGATTGCAGTCCAAAAGGACTTCATCCTATGGGGCATTTGCAGGGGAATATATAAAACCAGGGCTAGGATCCTCCAGGGGTGTTTCCTATTTAGTGGTCTCCAAAGCCCAGTGAGTGACAAGATCCTTTGGGATTTGATCTCAAAGCGATCATTCCCAATTTTGATGCAAAAAAAGTTATTGCAATTTTTCCATGAGGGTTTTTAAAATTCAAGTCTGAGTCTGCAATTTTGACAGAATCTCAGCGCTCCTTTTTCTTTTCTTCCTCGTTTCTAGCTTTCTTGGTTGGAGACAAAAAGATTAAAAGAGCAATCTATTTGCCTCAGGTTTCCAAGATGTATATACCTCCACCTCAATGCATAATTGTAAATGCGGTCTCCAGAATTTGTCTGAAGTACATCATCCTGCTGGATTTGTTATATTTTGGGTTGTTAACATGTTGGTTTGCGCTCTGACACCTTGAATGGTACCTTTTCTTGGGAGATAAAACAAACCAGTCATTCCTAGGGCAAAACTGCCAGCAGGAAAGGCATGGCTGGGGGTGGAGGTGGTTTAAAACATTGGGGTTAAAAGGTGAAAAAAGGGAATGAAAGAAACAGAAAACTAGATGTACAAGGAGAAGCAGCAACACGGCACACCATCCTTGAATGGGTATGGCCCTGTTAACCCTTATCAATAATTTATGTCTGTGAACATGGATTTTCTATTATTCTGATGAGACCAGCTCTGTTGCAAATATGTTGTTGGGCACCTAAAATTAATTGAGCATTAAAAATTTACTAACACACTTTTTTTCCCCCCCTTTTAGAGACTATCCCTCTGCATTTTTCCCTCCCCTCATACTATTGAAGCATCTCAGAGTGGGCTTAATTTTCAGGTAATTGGGCATAAAAGAAAACATGAAGAAAGTCATGAGTGCTCCTGGCATGGCGAGAGCTCCTCTCCAGTCTGCTCTAGGACTGTCCCCCTCGGCTTTTCCCCTTCCTAATGGACATACATATTTTTAAAAGTAAAGATCTCCATTTCCTTCTGGGGGAACTCAGTTGTGGTGCTTGGTGCAAAGAGGCAGCAAAGCTCTTGCCTGCAGCTTCCTGCAGCACCTGGAGATCCTCAGCAGCTGCAATGGGGACACCATTTCCCAGCTCCATCCTAACCTGCCCAGCCATTTGCCTGCAGAAAGCATTTTATCTTACATACAAGACCAGCATAGTTTACGGCTGTCGCTCATCTGGATGTGCTCCAAGTGTGCAAGGAGCTACCAGCGCAGGGCATCTACCCCAGCCTCTTCTCCTCCAGGAGCTCACAAGGCTTACTTCATCTTGCCTTGCAGATCAATCTTTTTCCCCCTCCTGCCACCTCCCACAGATTGTACACCTTTCTCCATCTCTCCAACTCCTTTTTCCTCCTCCTTCAGCTGGAAAAGTAAGGGAATATGGGAAACTGAAGAGAGCCAGCCTGCCAGCAGTAAGAGCTGATGCAGTCTTCAACATAGTCTCCAGCATGGCACTGATGTAGACACTAAATGTTGTTCAGTTTAGAGGACAGGATGGAGTGAGATGGCACGAGTTATCTCCTAATCCACAACACCCACCTGCCAGGCAAAAGAAAGCTTGAAAATAGGCAGACACGCTAGATTATGTCAAGTGCTTGTTTGATGCCAATTTGCATAAATAGTTTGGCAAATCATTTTCCCTGGGAAACTAGAGGGTTCTTGTGCCAGAGGGTGAATGAAACCTTCTGTCAGGGCTTCAGTGCAGGGGAGAGTGGAGAAAATGCCACATGCCCTGTCCCTCCTGCGTTGGTCCTACTGTAACGCTTGCCCGGCACAGCCAGCTGGCCACAGCAAACCGTGGCTTGCAAACCAATGCAGGACGCAGCTGTGCTCGCTTGGTCACTGTGGTACTGGATGCTGATGGAGAAATGGCACAAGTTGGGAGTGATCATCCCCAAAAGACCCAAGGAAGGAGAATGCAAAGGCTTCTATAAGCCAAAAAATGCATTGCAACCCATCAGCAGGGCCCAAAACAACAAACTTCACCTCCAATGTGAAGTAGCACAACTGCTGCATCGCAGGGGCACACACCGCGTGCCACAAGCATCAAACCTACAACTACAATATGATGCCGCTACTCAGCTCTGGTAGCGGCAATCTGCGGAGGTGGGACCAGCTCCGTTTTGCCTGTGGCTTCTACCCAGAAAAGCTGGGGGAGTTGCATCAGCTGACTCATCCACCCAGAGGGAATGGAGCACCAGGATCTGCAAGGCTACTCTTTAAAACCCCAGCCATGCACTCTCTGCATGAAAATAAATCATCACTGAGGTCTCATTGCAAGCTTTGAAAGTCTCATTTTGGTTTGGTTTTCTGTCAAGAGTGTAACCACTTGAATTTATGCAGATTATGCACTCCTGCCAGGTGTTTATTTTACATGCTTTTCTTCCCCCCTGCTACACTATGAAAGAAAAATTGGGTAATATTTGCTAATGAGGCAAGTGGGATATTTCTGGGCCCCTTTAACTTACTAGGAATAAAATATATTTTTAAAAAATTGCTGACCCTTTAAACCTCAACAGTTAGTTTATCTCAGGGACTTGTTTCTTAGTCAGCAAAAGGTATTTCCTGAAGGAGTTATTTGTAATTCATTAGTACTGGAGTAATAGCCGTACTCCTAAATAATTCCTGTGCTTATAAAATACCATCTGGTATCATGCGCTAAGGGCCGTACGCTCTGTTGGTGTAAGTCAGGATAACTCCACTGACTTGAATGAGGTCTGGTGGCTTTACATCCACCTGCCAAGCTGGCCCACGAGCTCCTCTCAAAGGTCTAATGTACCCTGTTTTACGGGAGCTCTCGCATTGCCTCCTCGAACGCGGCACCATTGCCTGCGCTGCCTGGGAAAAACTGCTGCTTGTTGCAAAAGCAGAAGGCTCAGTCCTGGCTGCAACGGGGGCAAGCCAGGCCCGGGGCGCAGGCAGCTCTCGCAAGCTGTATTTGTATTAGAGCAAGCGGCACGTCCTCTGTGTCAGTTAATAATTTGTCAGGAGATTCTGAGTGTAAGAAGGGGTAAGAAAAAGGTCCAATTTTGCAGCCACTCTAACTTGAACTTAAGCTTTTCGCTGAATTAGACAGCGGAAATGGATTTACATATGTTAAAGCAGATTTGCTGGGGTTATATTCCACTTCTTCCCCCCTCCCTTTAAAAAAAAAAAAAAAAAAGGGAGCAAGAGGCAAGAGAGAGGTTTACAGGACACAGCCACTGAGAGAACTCACAGTTCACGTTAATCAATCCAAATTAAAACCCTTTCCCACTCACAAATCCTGCCTACAAAATTTGAAAACTGCTTTAGAACCTCTTGGGTTTTATACAGGATGGACCCAGGCAGCCAAAAAGATCGACGCAGACCACCCACCAGCAGATCTGGATTTGGGACCAGCTTCTATTGTCCTGGGCAATGCCAAACCACCCCGTAAGACTTCATAGGAATCAAATGCCTCAAACCTCCTTGCAGCTCCAACCTCAGGTTTGTTGTACACCAGCTGCTTTTGGGATCGTAAAAAGAATCCTTATGTTTCTGGGTTTTCTCCATTTCCACCGGAGACTTTGTGGAGTTGGGCTCCAGGAAAAGCAATCTCCTCTCCTTTCAGACAGGGGTAGCATTTCAACAAACTGGAGCGAGATTTCATTAGGGCTTTTGTCTGTAACACAAACCCCCATGACAATAAGAACTCGGTGCCCTGGAAACTGAGCAAAGATGACAGGAGGGACTCAGCATTTTGCAGAATTGGTCCTTTTCACTTTCCTGGGGCTTTTTTTGCAGGTATCCGATATCCCAACTCATAATTTGTTTAATGTGCCTCTAATCCTCCTCCAGTAACAAAGCAACACGAAAGCTTTGGGCAATTTGCGTGCTGCAGTACCGAAGTCGCCGAGCCCCTGCAACCCTCCCCAAAACACAGAACCACACAATACGCATCTCTCGAAGCAAAACAAAGGCTTCAAAATGAATCATTTCATTTAGGATTTCTAGTCTAGATGCAGCCCTGGAAAATATAAATCCACCCCCAGCTGTATAACTCAGCTGAGAGTCTTGCAAAGGCAGTTTAGTGTTCACAGCAGCAGTTTTAAAGGCTTTTGTAGATGTGCATTTGCCTTCCCCTTCCCTCCCCATGGTGCAGAGACAGCAGCTCCTGGGATTTTAGTTCCTGTTGGGTCTCCTGTCCTCAGCAGTCCCTCGAGGGACAGCCTGCTTCATCCAGGAGCGATCATCACACCCCCATCACTTGCTGTATTACTTCCCCAGTTCACAGCAGTGCTGAAAGGCTCCCGACATCATGGCTTTTATACCTATTTTTGTTAAAGCATTTTCTCCTTCAATCCTGTGACTATTTGAAATTTTTAAGACTCAAAAAATGGACAGGATGAACTCAAGGCCATGCAGACTGTTTTCTAAAACTGAGTGCTGAGCTGGCCTGATTTGTGACTTGGGAAACTCTCGGCTGTCTCCCGCTGCCCAGATCCAGCCTTGGAACAGCCCCGTTCCTGATTCGTGCCTGTGCCCTGACCCCGCGTGAGGGCATCTCCCATGGATGGGCAGAGACAGGCAGCTCTTGGGTTCAGGAGAAGGCACCCTGAGGTGGGGCAGGGCCCCGAGAGATGCTTTGGGAAGGGAGATGATGATACAGAGGGAAGAAGGAAGGAGGAAACACACAGATGAAATACTCTGAATTTCTACAGCACCAAGCTCAAGTGAATTCTGACCCTAATTAATAATTGTTAATGGCAATAATGAACAAATAAGAGTGGAAATGGATCAGAAAGAAGGCAAGGAGAAAGCATAACAACAGAGTCAAGCAGGTGGAGCAAAATAAAGACCCTTTCAGGTGCTGTTGTGATTTGCGATAAAGCCTTGCAAACCCCAGCGATTTATCTGGGGCTCGCTCTTTCTCCGCAGCATTTCAAGATGCTGATATTTGCAGAAGGTGCAGTGTAGCCACTGGATAAGGGAGAAGAATGAATCCATCACGTCTTCCCCCCCTCCTCCCTCGGTGCCTGACAGCTTCAAGTCATAAAACTTGGGGAACACAGAGCTTTCCCTTTGAGACAGACAGCCTGGGAACACGGTCAATATAGCTTTGTATCCCATTGCCATTAAGACAAGCTTATCAGCTGGGTGCCAGGAGTGCAGAGCAAGCCAGCTGACAGAAAAAAAATCAAAGTTTCTTTCTCTTTGCAATTCATATCTGGGCTACTCTTGCCTCCTGGCTGGACCAGGCTCCCATCCTGACTTTTACACAATACTGTGCATGCTCTGCCTAGCCAGCTGGGTCTGATTTTTGCAAGGGTATCTTCTCTTAGACTTAGCCCTGTCCCACACAAACCCCATCCCTCCACTCTTCCACGCAAGATCATTTTGTGCAGAGGTAAAAAAGATCAGTTTGCCACCGAGACCGCAAAGCTGAAGGTGCAGAAGAGGCTCTCCGAAAGCAGCAGATGAGGACTCCAGAGGGTCATTTTGTCTTTGTCATCTAAGACAAAAGCCTGACCGAAGTTACAGCAGCTGAACAAGCAAGTTACACAAAATGGCTCATGTCTTGTGCAGACCCACAAGACTGCTCAGGCTCCAGGCCAGCGGGAGGACGTCCTGGGAGAGGGGAAGGGATGGGATCTGGGCTCCATACCCCAGCTGAGTGTTCCTGGAGGGGAAGCGGGAGGGTATTTCTCACCTTTCTGCTCTGCTCCTCGCTAAGGTAACTCATGAGTCAGCAGTGGTAAAACCTCTGGAAAGACCAGAATTGCTTTGCCTTGCCTCTACCCCTCAGTAGAGGTCTGGGGGGGTGGGTGACCAAACGATAAGTACCACATGAAACGTTTGGGGTTGGCAGCTACAAGACAACCTTTCTGAGAGAGAAACTTCTTCCCAAGACCTTGGTTGACCTCTTACTCCTTAGGGAGGTACATCCCCTGACCACACAGCTTCCCAGAGAAGCACAGGGCCAAGGCCAGAGCAACAGGTACAATGAAGTTAAGCTGAACCAGCAGAAGAGCAAGTCAGAGCTGAGAACACTGGCAGGATCAAAGGACCCATCACAATTTAGACCATGAAGCAAACACAAAAAAAAAAAAAAATCACACGCTACTGCTTCCTGAACAATAGCACCAAAGTCTCTGACAGCATTAGACCATCAAACAGCAGAAAGAGGACAGTCGCACAAAGCTCTGGCTGTCCCTACCTCCTTCTCTCTTTATTTCAAAGAGCTTTTCTAGAACAGATTTCAGGTTGCTCATAATGTAACTCCCTGTGTACAAATGCCGCTAACAATGCGACGTTCCACCAAAAGGCCTATTACAAGTTTCCTTCCAGTAATTAAGAGGCTTTTACAGTAATGATGTGAATAGAAATAGGCATGGGCAAAAATATTCTGGTTTTATTCATTCGTTTTATTCATTCGTCTAGCTTCATTTTTGGCCTTACATAAGATTCTGTTGCTTGTTTGAGCATTTTCTTTGCTATCCTAGAAGAACCTGTGTTGGGCTGTAAGGACTGGGGCCCCTTGCTCTGACCCAGACCTGTGTACTTCAGATGTGTCTTCAGTGAAATTGGTGGAGTTGGGAAGGAATAGAAAAGGCCCAAGTAAGAGATGTGTATGTTTGCAAGGTTTATTTCTCTAGCTCTCCTGTTTCTTGCTTTTCTGTATTTCATACAAACATTTTGGAATGACAGATGGTTAAAAATGGAAACTGCAAATGGAAGTGTAAAGTTTCGCACACAGCTTTGGGGCCATAATGAATTTCACCTGGCTTCCTACTCTTTGCAATATCATTGCTGGAAAGTGCAAAGACCTTAATTTTCCCTGCACACAGTTTCAAATGTCTCAGCTCTTGGTTGAAATGTCAGGGCTCCATCATGTCCATAATCCATTATAAATCCTGAGGGCAACCACATGCATCTTGCTTGCTGTGTTGTAGAGGGATGGGCTGCTAAGGCAGTCCCCACTTCGGGAGCTGCATCTCTGCACTGCCTGAGAGGGAGCAGACTCACTACGTCATCGAGAGGTGGACCTCACAGCAACCTGTGCTCACAGTGATGCTCAAAGCTCGGTTGCCAGAAGAAGCGAACACAAGCTCTGTACATCTTCTTTTGGAGGAACATCACACATCATGCTTGGAAGAGAGAAAAAAAAAAAAGCAGCATTTTTATAAATGAGATTTCCACAAAGATGTATTTTTCCTTATGCAATAATTAGCCACATTTATGGACACTGTCTCAGGAAGCCTGAGCATGCAGAGTCGCAGCTGCACAGTCCCACACAGCCAGCATTGCTCAGCCTGGCCAAGTGGACACAAAGCCAGTGTCAGGGTGTCCAAACTGAACCCAGAGGCTGGGGACACCAGGATGAAAGTGCCTGGGTCCTTCGCTTCCCTATACTATTGCCATTGATTTTTTTTAGCAAGCTCTTTGTGGGGCTGGAAGCACCGTAGTACACTAGCACTGGTCCCTCCCTGCTGTCACAGTTTAAATCAGTGCTCAGGGTCTGACCCTCCACTTGTCCACCACATCTCAGCAGTCAGTAGCTGGCATTTTCTAACAGACATATTCCCTTTCTCAGCCCTTGCAGTGCCTGCCGCTATATATAGACCTAGTTTTCTCCCTCCAGGCTCTGCAGTATTAAGTGCTTCATTAACGAAGGCATTTTATGTTCCTGGATGTTGCCTGGCACACCCTTGGAGCCTGAGCCCAGGCTGCAGCCCCAACCCCTTCCCAGCTTGCTGACCTGCAGGGACGAGGCCCCATTGCACCCCATGGCTGGGGGGGCCTGTCCCCTCTGACATGGTCCCACAGGAGGCAGCAGCTCACAGCTCCTTGTCCAGCCCCAGGCTGGATACAGGCTCTGCTCAGGGTCTGAGGCTGAAGGACTTGCTCCATGCTAGCAACGCACTGGTTTATGTCAGGGTCTGGCCAGTTGAGTCTGGGCAGGGGCAGAGTGAGCAGGCAGCCCTTCTGCCAGAGAGAGACCCTGCTCTCACCCCAGCAAGGGGAATGCATTCAAGCAGAGGTAAAGTGATTTGAGATCACAGCAGCTTCAAGAAGAGGTGAGAGGGAAAGAAAAAAAACAAACCAAAAAACAAACCACNAAAAACCCATACCACCCAAAAAACCACCAACCACCAAACCAAAACAACTACACGAACCCCCAAACAAACAAAAAAGAGCCTTGATCAAGGTGTCCAGAAGGCCTGAGAAGTCTGGGATCAAGTCTTTGAGCCAGAGGTCAAAGCCTCTGCTCTGCTTGTCCAAGCAGGCTGGACAGACCTTAGGACAGACCTAAGTGAAACTAACTGGAAATCTGAGTGTCAACATTCTGGACTAGTTTTGCTCATTAAGACTAAGAGGTTGAGACAGGATCTTCACTAAGAAGGAAAAAAATACCCAAGCAGAAATAAGATCTTTGTTTCCTAAACTTTACATTGCATGCATACATTTTACACACACCCCGTTTTGCACATCAGAGTGTTGCCCCCAGTCTTTTATGAAATTGCCTTTCTGTTTAGCAATGTGCTGAATCAATGGGGCCATTTCCCTTTCATACTTCTGTAATTAGTCTGTTCTAAATCCTTCAGCAGCTCTTTGGAAAGATGTTGATTATTTACAGTATGTGCAATTCAGATGTCACTGGATTATTAACCTTGGCTGCGTAGTCTTAAATGTCTGGATTAGTGGATGCGAGTTTGTTTCCTCTGCTTCAGGCTAGAAAAATTCAGGAAAAAACCAGCAACATAAACAGGTTAGAAAAGTCAGTGCTCTACTACCAGCTTGCACTCAGAAAGTACAAGGAAGGGAAGGGTTAACAGCAGGAGCTATGTTATGCCAAGAGGTTGGAAATCAGGAGCTCCAGCCCCAAAGCTACCACTGGTGAGAGGTGCTCTGGAAGATCAGCACAGAACAGCACTAAAACAAGGCTGTGCTTTCAACAGGGGAAACAGAGATTGAAGTTGAGGGCAAAAACCCTGTAGCAGCCTCAGAAGATCCCAGGCACCACACACTGCTATTTCTCATGCACCCATAGCACCAGGAGATGATTTCCAGTTGTGCCTCTGCCTCACTATGGGATTTTGGGAAAACATCCTCTGCTCTCCTGTTCTCCATCCCTTTGCAAACAGGAGATGGGAATGTGCTTAGACATAATGCCGAAGAGGTGACAAATATCTGCTGCTCTGGAGGCAGTTTGATTCTGAAACACAGCTGCTAAAACAGCACTGTGAGCCACAGGATGTAACCCAGATCATCCCCCGGCTGTTTTCTTTTTACACCAAGGACTGAAGAATGTCCCAAACAGCATTAGAGGGGCTAAAGACCGTCCCTTCCACCAGACCCGGACAGAGCTGGCTGGACTTCCTAGGACAGAAGGATTTCACATCCTTTTGCAGTCATCTGAACCATTTACTCATATTGAAGAGATGCAAGAATGAGCACCAAGAGGTGCCCCGAGCCTCTGGGAGAGAGGAGTTAAGGGAGCACAACTATTTCCATCACGTTTGAGGACAGTTATGGAAGGATTTCCATGGATCACGAATGCAGCCAACTGCTGGGTCTGTCTCTAACACAGTACTGGGAAAGGGTGGTACAAAGTACTGCCACGCAGGTCCGGAGGACCACAGACCTATAGGTTTGGTGTATACAGAAGTGAATAGAAGGACATCAGCAAGTGTGTGTTTGTAAGTGTAAATATAAATATTAGACTGACTTGAAAGCGTGCAGTTCTCAATGCACTGGAAATGTCAAAAAATACTCTGTGCCGTCTCAGAAATATTTCACTTTGATTTTGAACCTTTTTAGACAGTTGCTTTTACAATAAAATTGAAGGAAATGTTGAAGTGGAAAGCTGTTTTGCATGAAGCCTCCCCAAGGTTTTCAACTCTGCATGGGCTTTTCTCTTTATTTTTGGGTTATTTTGCAGAAATAATTTTGCAGAAATAACCCAAATATGCAAGTGTGTTCTGTTGTTGCTACTCCATGGTTTTCACTGACAGTCATCCATCTTATGCCAGTGGGGAGCAGCAGGAAGAACTGTCTCTACCAAGAAAGAGAAAAAAACCCCCCAAAACCCACCACAAACACCCACACCCCAACAAAAAAAACCCCAAAACCAGTTGAAAATTTCTGTGAGTCTCCAGAAACGCCCTTCAGCTCCAAACACGGTGACGAAAATGCCATCAATGATTTTCCCCTTGTAATTAGGTTTGCAAAGGTTGACTTGCAAGGAATTAAAACATGGAAACATTTAAAATATCAGTGAGTTCTGGCATCCTAAGTAATGTGACATTTATATGATAATTTGGCAATTAAATATGCAAGCAAGGTTGCTTTTCTTTTCAAACATGAAGGTATGGTACTTTCACAAAACAGCTTCTAGCGTTTTACAGGTTCACCTTCTGACTCGAGTGGAAAAATATTATTTGCAATGTGTGGGCGGGAGACACTTATACCAGCACAGATTCACACCAATTCAGCAGCATCTCACAGCACACCACTGCTCTGCCATACAAATACCATTTTGGGGAGCTCCAGGTGGAAACCCCATGTCTCACTGCCTAAAAATTGGGATGCTTATTATTGTCAATTGGGGAAAAGAGCGTGGGTCAGAGCTGCTTGTGCAACCCAGCAGACACACCTTCACTGCAGAATAAGCTTACTGCCAGGATCTCTAGATGAGCAAGAAAAAAAAAAACCCAATAAAGGCACTGACAGTCTGGATATGGGTTATATGTGCCCACAGGGAAGAGCCCCATAGCCTAACCTGGCATGCATCCCAACCCTATAACACCCACAAGAACACAGCATTGCCCATCGATAGGGTCAGGTTCAGTTATCACCTGAGCTTCTCCTGCAAATTAATGCACGAGTTTAAACCCAAAATACCTGCAGAAATAAAATCTTTCTCCAAGTTGCACAACTGGACAAGACCCCAGAAAGAGGAGGTTTTGCCTGTGCTGGGAAGGGGCATTGGGTGAAGCGGACAAAGGTGTCCCTTCAGCCAGGCTCTGACTGCATCACCCCCCCAACACCAACCACATCCTTTCCATGCATCTCAGCAACTCACTTCCTGCACTGATAAATAATTTGGAGTGTCTCAGACATTATTAAATAATAAAGATTCTTTTCCTTGCAGAAATAATTGAATACCGGAGCTGAGAAATTGAGGTCACCCTGAGCTCTGCCCCCTTTGACAACGCTGCTCCCACCAAGACGTCAATTCTGCATGGCGCCAGCGGAGCGGGTGGTTGTTGGAGCCACAAGGCTTGGCAGGGCTGGGCTCATCGATGGTTGTCCTCTCACCTTGGGGCTGCTGAGAGGGAGCAGGGAAATTTCAAAGCTGGCATTAAGGCTGTGGTGACTCGAGACTCTCTCAAGAGAGATGACGAGTGTAACTGAAGTTTATGATGGTCTTGGCTGCATCACCCAGCTGGGAGTCTGCTGCTGCAGATCAGATACGGGGAAGCTTGAATTAAAAGTCACTAACAACAATACATCTTCAATCACACACTGCAGAAATATTTGGTCCAGGTTGATTCCAAGTGGATGGGAAGTGATGGTTAAGATGTGTCTCTAGGCTTGTCATCTACTGGAGAGGAAAAATCCAACACGAAAAACCATTGGCTGAACTTCATTGACCTGCATGGAGCTGGATCTAGCCCACCTTCAATCTAGCAATATTTTTTCCCCTTCTCTTCCTCCCCTGATCTCACAACTTTTCTCAAAACCAGGAAGGAAACAACCAGGGTATCACAGTTTTCCTTCTGTCTTCACATTCCTGTACGTGCACTGAGAAATAAAATTCTCATCGACCATTACATGAGTAATGGCTTATCCCAGGAGTAAATCCTATTCGTATAGAATCCAGCCACAATGAAACTAATGTGGCTTCAGAGCAGTTACACTATTAACCCATACAATTCAATATGGAATGAGATCCTTTCTGTAGGATTTTCCTGAGCCAGTTAGATGGCACCAGGAGAAAGAGCAGTAAGTAACTGTATGATGTACCAGCCTGTACAGTATGGAGCTGATAGTGCAAACATTTACTCAGGGGAAAGGATGAATTCACTGTATCATGAGAAAAATGTGAGAAATGCCAGTCCCCACAAATAAAAGATCTCAAAATGAAGTCAGCTCACCCTACATCCTGAAGTCAAATACACAGCAATGAAGATATTTGGAAAGGCTTTCAGAGCCAAACTTTCTGCTTGGAGACTCTCTGTAATAATTAGGTACAATTAAAACTGCTTAAAGAGCGCTAATGCATTTGCCATGCATTGAGAATTGTTGTCATCTCATAAATACATCATGTTGGATCCAGTGTTTACGACAAGGCGATGACTACCTCCATCTCGCTTCAGCCTGAACTTGCCTGAAGACCTTCACTGAGCATCCTGCAGAAAGCAAAGCTCTGCTTCGTCACAAGTGATTCTCCTGCCTTCCATTCCCCGTGAATTGCTAAGGCTGAAGAACAAGACCTTTTTAAAGTCCCATCTCTCTGAGGGTGTCACTGAGCTTGATAGCTTGGGCCTGGATACCTGTTAGTTTGTGCACATCACAATACTATTAAAAAAAAAATAGAAAACAATACAATATATTTCTATTCCATGAAATAAAAACTCGAGTCCCAAATTTTGCAGTCTGTTACCTCTGGAAAGCGTGTGCACAGAAACCCAAGATTTCTCAGGGCAAAAAAGTTCGTTTTCCAGATGTCCGNTTAGGCTTCAATTTTTGTTCATGAACTCCCCGGTGGTACAACAGGGACAATGGCAGGAGAAGGCATCAGGAAGCAAGTTCATGACGGCTCAGCACAAGGAGCTTTGACAGCCTTCCTTGGCAAATTCTCCAAAAGCTGAGCATGTAGGTTTGTTAATTCTAAATAAGATAATCCGTAATTAGAAGTAAAGCCCAAACTGGTAAGGCCTGATACGGTTTTGAACTTTCCCCATACTGCACTTCTACAGCAAAGTAGTTTTGTTTACATGAGATTTTCATTTTTGTTCCAGCTAATGTGACCTTGTAGATAAATGAGACAAAAAAAAAAAAAGAAAAAGATACGTGTACATACATGGGGAAAGTCTCTTCCTCCCCCAGGAGAAAAAAAAGCACAACAAAACTGGAATTGTTCTGGGGCTTGTTTGAACTTCTGAAAATTGATTTCAGCACCGAGGAGTTTGTGCTTGCCTCGTTCGTCTCTGCCTGCCAACATGCGGCATTTTTGTCTCGGTTGATAAGGGAATTTTTAATTATTGTAATTATAATTTGAAAATTGGGTTCCTGCCACAGACAATTGAAATTAGATTCTGTTACTTTTTATCTTTGTTAATGTCTTTTAATCTAGGGTTTCATTTCCTATCAGCAATAAAATATGTGTACGCATGCATACGTGCGCTCAGTTTAAGTACATTCAAAGAGACCCATGCACTCATAAAATATATGTGAGCGTATTACATATGCTAGACAGATTTTACAGCAGAAAGGACTGTTACGATCAGCTAGTTCAACCTATTACGAAACAAGGGCCATCTCATTTCACCCTGTAATTTCTGCATCAAGTCACCTCTTTCAGAAAAGACATCCAGCCCTGACAAAAAGAGCTTGCGCAATGGAGCATACCCTCACTCGACCAGAGGACAGCATTTTCAAGGGTGACTCCTAATTTAGGACTCATGTAATCTGCATCATGCCACTTGGAGGGTACACACAGCCCACAGGTGAATAAGGGGTGGAAAAGGTTTATGATTATGATTTATGATTAGGAAGTGCGGGTTAGATGAGAGGACAGAGAGGTGGATCCAGAACTGGCTGAACGGCAGAGCTCAGAGGGTCGTGATCAACGACGCAGAGTCTGGCTGGAGACCGTAACTAGCGGTGTTCCCCAGGGGTCTGTACTGGGTCCAGTCCTGTTCAATATATTCATCATTGACCTGGAC
>WAAD01032607.1:229513-391857 GCA_013389945.1 Fregata magnificens | reverse complement strand
GGAGCACCTCTCTTATGAGGAAAGGCTGGGAGACCTGGGTCTGTTCAGTGTAGAGAAGACTGAGGGGGGATCTTGCCACTGCTTACAAATATCTGAAGGGTGGGTGTCAAGAGGATGGGGCCAGACTCTTCAGTGGAGCCCAACGACAGGACAAGGGGCAATGGGCACAAATAGGAACACAGGAAGTTCCACCTGAACCTGAGAAAAAAAGTCTTTCCTGTGAGGGGGACAGAGCACTGGAACAGGCTGCCCAGAGAGGCTGTGGAGTCTCCTTCTCTGGAAATATCCAAACCCTGCCTGGACACAGTCCTGTGCCCCCTGCTCTAGGTGTACCTGCTCAAGCAGGGGGGTTGGAGAAGATGATCTCCAGAGGTCCCTTCCAACCCCAACCATTCTGTGATTCCATTATGGTCAGACTTCAGTCCTTTTCTGCTGGCACTGCTGACAAAGCTGCCCCACAGCTTTGAAACTAAGATTTTTTTTTTTTTTTTTTGCCTCCACTAGGAACAGGACTGAGACCTCAGGAACTCACTTGACCCAGACTGCTGTTATACACCTGATAGTAGGCGAGAATCAACTGTCTGAGCTGCACAAACCCCAGTGACCTTGGCATGAAGAAGGGACAGCAGTCACCATGCTGCTGACATGCGCCTGCATAGAACAGTCCTTCTTTCTGTATTGTTTTTCAAATAAAAATCTACCACTGCTGGCAGGCTTCAGTATCCAAGAGAGGGAGGTCTGCACCCAGATCTCCATTCCACCTCTGTAAATCCACTGCAGTCAGCTGGTCTGTTCAGGCATAAACTCAGCCGGCAACTTCACCTAGGATTTGCAGGCAAACCCTCCTGGTCTCCGAGCTGCTGAATGCAGCCAGGAAAAACAGCTTAAGCTATTGATTTTATTTTTTTTCCTCTCCTACTGACCATGCTCCCCTGAATCTTTCAGCCTGCCTAGCTCCCCACAGCTGTCCCTCAGAGCCCAGTGCATTCACCGTTGTTGACCATTATTTATTGTAGAAAGGCAGCAAGACCCGGCAGCCACAGAGCGGGACTCCCTCCTAAGGAGGCAGCTATGGTCTCCCCTGCCTTCCTCCTGCAGGACACAGTTTAGCCCATGCAGTCCTGGCACAGAGCTTGCAAAGGGCTTTTGCCCCCCAGATAAGAATGGTGTTAGGCAGCCTGGCTCCTCTTAAACATGCATGGGCTCCCCACCTCAGCGCGCAAAACCCAAGGCTGGACCAAGCCAGTAGAAACTGCAGATATTTTTCTTTTGTCTCAAAGGCACTGGGGGAACCACTCCCAGGCACAGGGAAGCCTCCTCACGCTTTGTTGCTGCTCCACAGGATGTGTTTCCTTCCAGCTACAAGCCAGCGCTCACCCACCTGGCCAGTTCTGCTACCCACATCTCCCAGCAAGGTAAATCCTTCAGGGTTTCAGCCAGGCATCAGATGAGGAAACTACGAGAATAATGCCGAAAATATCAGATAATAAAGTCATCCTTTTTTTCCACCCCTCTCCTTCACAGATTTACGAATCTCTACCCAGATTTCTTCCCTGAAGCTCCACAAAGGTCAGGTCTTTGAAATATGTAGAACAGGCAGAGCCTGAAGACAAGAGTGGTGCGGAGACTGAATCCCCCAGGCAACACCACAACCTCACAGCCAGCGTTTGAGATTACAGACATCGACCTGGTTCTAAAGCGTCTTTATTACCTTTAATGTACTTGATTTCATTCCTTTTATTAAGGAGAGGTGATAGGCAGACTTTGCTACTATTTCTGAGCGTCTTTACCAACCCACCATTGCTTTTCTGTTTCAGGTAGGATGGAGTCCTGGTGCAGAAAAGTATAAGATGAAAGTAAGTGGGTTTAAAAGATAAGAAATGAGCTTTGGAACAACAGTACTCCATGGGTGCACATGTCCTCTGCTTTACAGGAACTGCTTAAATCCAAGAAACAATCAAGGAGAAAGATTGTTTAAAAAAAAAGTTTTGTTGGGTTGTCTTTTTTTTTTAAATATAAGAGAAGCAGCTGAAGAGTTTTATTTGTTATATGCCATATTATGAACTTCATTCAAAGCAACCCTGCACTCTTAGAAGTGGTGAAATAAACCTTCCTGGTTTAATCTGCCTGCTCTAGAAAGGAAATAATCAGATCCTGCCTTTTGCATAGGCAGAGTTTTAATTACCTCTGAAACTCGCCTGGTCCCATATGAGCAGCTTTTCAAAAGCAATCTATTAACAAACAATAACCCTGCTGCTTGCTGCCTAGTACAAAGCAGATGCTATCGCTGCCTTTGCACACGCCTGTTCCCTCCCCTGCCCCCCATCCTGCTGCAACACAGATCAATTAATAAACACTGCTGCTCACAAGGAGGGGAGCGTGGGGAGAGGGCAGCTGGAGCCACCCGGGCGGCCGAGGCCAGTGGTGGGAGCCGAACACGGACTGTCAGAAGAAATGCACGTCGGGGCTGTGAGCACAGCTCTGAGGTTCGATTCCCACATATAATTTTCAGCAGCAAAAGAAACTGAACTGACAGGGGAGGAGGATGTCACTGGCAGCGCTGGGACTGCCAACCTCGTGAGCTAGTTGACTCCAGCACTGGGATAACAAAGCTGTGAGCTGCTGTCCTCTGCTGCTGAGGATGAGATTCATGTTGGGTGTCCTAGACCCTCTGCCCTTCTGTAGGGAAGGGCCAGGAGGATTTTGTCTTTTGTCTCTAGCAGCAAAGAAAAGGATGTCACTGTTCTGGAGTTGCAGCTAATGTGAGGTCGTGAGTGGCCAAACCTGCACATAACGACTGAGGTGTCCCAAGTAGCGAGCAGCTACCAGCAAAAAGGACAAAATAGCCTGCAAGTGTAAGTCCCTGACCTTGGCAAAAGAAAAAGGACATTTGTAAGACGTCACTGGTTGGGTATTGAAAAAAGCAAAAGCCGGGAGACCTCAGCTTTTAACCCCACCATCTCTGATGGCTGGTCTCCATCTGGCATTCAGCCCTACGCACCAAGCCTTCCCCTATCCCTCCTTGGCTCGTGCCTGCGGATGCCCTGCTTTGATGTTGCAGGGTCAGCGCTTGCCCCTGCAAGATGTGGGACTTCAGAAGATGCACCCATGCACTGCCAGCGAGCAGCAGCAGCACCAGGAACCCCAGCCGAGACCAAGGACACGTGGCTCCCAGCACTGTACGAACACTTTATGAGGGAAAGCCATCAAACAGCTGCTGACATTTTGAAACACCAGTCACTTACCACACTGTTTCCCGTCTGCTTTTTCTGGGGACAATCAAACATTCCTACGCCATACACGGAGGTGAACATCTCCGGCCACTGTGGCTATTCCATTTGCATGCATAAAGCCCTTACCCTTACTGAGCAAGGCACGGGCTCCCCAGCGCATTTGAAGATAGGTGCCCCACGGGGTATTGTAGCAGAGTTGGAGTACTGCAACACAAGCTGTGCTTTCTGCCAGGCACTACCTATTCAGGGCCAGGTTTCTTGGTTTTGCTCTAATAAACTCTCAAAACAGACCACATCCCTGCCTGGTTTCTTGCCAGCTCGTGCAAGGGGAATGGAGCTCCCCTACACGGCTGGAGTAAGAGGCACCAGCGACCCGTATCAGTGGGGCAGCTCTGTTGTGGGCCTTGCCTTGGGCTGGCAGATGAAGGTGCAGCGCGTTTGGACCCTCTCTGCAACATCTCCTTCCACTGAGCTCTTGCTCTGGAAGGATGCAGGAACAGCTTTTTTTTAAAAAAAAAAAAAAAAAAGAAAAGAAAGAAGCATTTCAATCATCAGTCTTTCATACTGAATGCACACCTGCCTTAGACCTATTCCTGTCACCTTCATCATTTAAATTTGAGAGTCTAAAGAACCTAAAATGAAGTTCCCTTATTGCACCATTAACCTTCTTATGCATCTACTATTTTCAACCAAGCTAGAGTGAACCTTTCTCAGGCCACACTTCCTAAGCACCAAACACCCAGATTCCTCACAGCAAACAAGCTCAAATGTAACCAAGAATATTTATTCCCCAAAGCCAACTTGCATAACACCTCATGACACAGCTTTCCCCATTTCCCATCTTTCTTACCAGGAATTGAAAAAGCACAGAAGGGGCCTTAAGACCTTACTGCAGAGCCTGGATACTTGTCTTCTCCATCACCAGCTGCCACTGCCTCTGTCCAACACTATTATAGAGACCAGCAAGCCTTTATTTAGTCTCATTAAGAAAGACTAACAAGGCACAGATGGAGTGGGTTTGCTAATGGCACAGGGCTGGCTGTTCTCCGTCCTCTTGGCCCTAGAAAGGACAAGCTGCAGTGCTCCACCAGGCTCCCAAGAGATACAGCTCTGCAGAAGCAACAGCAAAAGGGCTGGAAAAGCCAGGGTACCTTGGCTGCCTGCCCGCCCTGGACATGGAAATGCTAAAGATTTTGGGCAAAGCTTGGGGTTTTAGTCTACGGGGGTGGTAATCCCTGGCCTGTCCCTTGCCTGGGGATTGCTAGAAGAAGCGGAGAAATTGAGGTCTTTGGTTGCTCCATCTCTCTTCAGAAAAATGAGACCTATGAGGTTCTTTGTTTCTTCTTTTTAATGAAAAAACCATTTCCCCCATGACAGCAACTTTTAGCACCTATGACCTCTAGGATCCAACATTTCTTTGGAAAAATGAGCAAACAGCCAATAAAGACCTGCCTTTCAGCACCTTTACTGATGGCCCATGTGGTTCTGATTAGTGATTAAATGCAGGAGGTCGGGGACCTCGCTCGATTGAAAAATGTTTCTTCGGTATTGGAGAACTGACAGGCCACAACAGAAAACAAAATGGGAAACAAAAGGGGAAGAACAGTTTGATCCAGCCCTGGGCAGCAAATAAATCACCCCAAACAGGCACTGTGCCGCGAGCGCACCGTCTGCTCCACCTGCGCGGATGCAGCGAGCTTGCTCTTGGCTCGCAGATGCTGTAGCAATGTCGATGGTCCAATCAATAGGATCTTGTTAGGATCCTGGTGACAAGCAGCACGTAAGGAGGGATGTGCTGGCTGTCTCTCATACAGCAGAGCAGTCGTTTTTGTGGGGTGTTTGCCACGCTGATGATGCTCAGGCTGGGATTTCCGCGTTCCTCCTGTTTTTCATAAGCCCCCCCTGCATAAAACCACCCTATGGATATGTGAAAAGAGTCAGCAACATTTGGAGGTGCCTGGAACAGCATCGTCTTCCCAATAGCTTTGCTCCTGTGTCCTTTGCTCCCGTGGCCAAAGAGCCAATCTTTTAGCTGGTGTAAACTGGTTTGGTGTAAACTGGTTTGGTGTAAACTGGTCAATGAAAGCCCTCGCTGCATGTCGACCAGCTCAGGAAAAGCTGCCTGCACCTCTCCGGCAGTTTTGTGGCCCTGGAGGACCAGAGCCAGGACTGAGAAAAGGGAAAGGAGAGCGGTGGCCTGGCTAGGTGTTAATGAGAAAGTGATTTGTCTCTCCAGGATGTCCTTGTGCTTCCCAGGAAAGTCACAGAGCAGAATTTCTGAATATTTAATACAGCTTCTTAATTAAGAAAAGGGTAAAAAACCTGAGAGACACCATTCCCAACTGCAAGTTCAAGGCCAAAGCTTTAAATACAGGATAATCACTCATCTCAAGGAAGCAGGGGGTAGCTGATTAAAAGGGGCGGCCTCACAGTTAGATCTGTTTGGACCAGAGAAACAACCCCTTCTGTGCTCGCTAGCGATGTTACACTCAACATTTTCCCTATAGACTGAAAGTTTTCAGGATCTTAGAAGTGTTTTTACCCTATCCTGTCCTACAAAAGCTGAAAATCTAAAGTAAGGCTCAAAAAATGAAGACTCTAACAAAGTAATTAAAAAAAAAAAAAGCCCTGTCTGGTTTCACAGAAACATTTCAGTTCGGTAATTTCCAAAGGTTTCATTTCCATTTCAATCTTTCTTTTCGTCCTGTAGCTGAACTGACGTTTCAAAGCAAAAAGTAAATTTGAAGCAAAATATAATAGTTCCATTTCTAGGAGTCACGGTGACCTACTGATAATTTAAAAAAATTTTCTCCATTTTTCCCCAAATGTGAAATCTACTGAAATTGGTCCTTCCCTCTGAAATATTCTGGCTTTGATGAATCAACATGCTACGATGAAAATTTTTTTGGCAAATGACTCCTGGGCATACTCATTTCTCCTGTTAATATCCCCTACCACAGCAGGAGGCAATATGGCCTGCGGGACTGGCTCAGATTTAAGGCATGGAGCTGCTTTTCCCACTCTACCTATTTTCTGTGACACTTCTCATAATCTTCAGGTGTACTGCCCTGGCAGAAGTCATTGAGACACTGAAATACGAGTTATCAGCTGCATCTCAGTCCCTGGCCACGTGCACACTCCTACCTGCATCAAAGTGAAATGCATTTCTTTAAAGCAGATATCTCGTCTCTTTAATTAGCATCTATTTGGCAACGCCATCCGTACAGAAGCACACGCGATTTGTTACTGCAGTTCAGCTGGCAGGTGGTAGCTTCCTACGCAACGATACAGTCAGTATTGGTGACTGCATTAACTTTGTTTTCTCTCTTCCCCTTTTTCCATGTATGCTGTAAGCTCTTTGGGCCAAAAATTTTATATACGTAGAAAGTTAGGCTGCAAGGGCCACCAGGTCCAACAGAAATACAAGCGGTGCCTCAAATAAATACCCTTTGCCTATGTACGTGGCCCACCTGAACAATCTGCTGTGTCAACAGTGATGATAAGAAGATGGAAAATCAAGGTTTTGATCAATTTGCATGAGGAGCAGTTGGAAGCAAACGTGTTGTACCATTAAGGGAAACATTAGAAGCTCAAACGATCTGTGTGGTTGTTTTCTCCTAGCAGCAGGCACACCCGGGGGATTCAAAATGTCCTTGAACTTCAGGAATAAAGGGAGGAAGAAGAAGGGGGGGAAAAAAACCCCAACATGACCACTAGCTGCAAGAACGTCGTCAGGTGATTTAAAAAAACTGGAGGGAGCCTCAATACACCTTTTTATTATAAGCAGCAGCGCCTAGTCGGCCTTGCCTGATGCAAACAAGGCAGGAAAGTAGAGATTGAAAGATACGCAGCCTCCTGCGCCAGCCCTCCCCGCTTGGAATTTAAATGACGGCATTAGTATTCAGGATCTTTGCATGTGTTTAAATGTGGATTAAAAATGCATTAATTGGTCTCGTTTTAACAAGCTCTTCTCTTTGTATATCAAATATTTGAAAGATTCGGTATTATCACCTCTTGTCTGTGCTGGAATTGAAGAGGAGAAAAGAAATGTAATTGAGGACTTAAGGAGTGTCTCCTCCTGTTTGCTCAGCCCAGGGCTATCTGATTGAAAGCTCGGGGGAAAATGACTTTGATAAGTATATGAACAACATCTAAAGGCAACACAACTTGGCAAATGAGTGCTGACATCCAATCAGAAGCATTTTTGGCAAGGAAAGTGGCTTTCCAGTTAGTGCTGTATCAGAAGAACTGCTGGAGCGGTTTGTACCACATAACCTGTCACTAGCAAGTGCCAGCACAAAGGAAAGATGCTCTCTCTGTAAAGATGTTAGTTCAGGATTTGAAAAATACTATTCAGCTGTTTCCTTGGTTGGAGCTCCCAGTCTGACCTTGGGCAGGTCACTCTGACCAGGAATGGACCTCTTTGTGGACAGAGCTCCTCCACCTCTTGATCCTTTCTCCCTGCTCCTACCTGGGAGACTGGGAGATGCTCAGATCTGCTACCAGTGAGGGGAACCCGGCGTGTGACCCCCGTGGAAAAGCGTGGCCAGAAACCACTTCGAACCTGGCCTTAATCACTTGGTTGCAATACTCTAGTGAGCTCCAGGAAGCTTTGGAGACTCAGAGGGTTCACACCTGAATGAAAACGGAGTTGCTCAGAGACCTCAACTGAGATATGAGCCTCGCACAGATGACTCAGTTGAATGATGAGGCTTAAATGCCTGAGGAACTTGTCCCAACTCGAGAAGATACACAGGACAAGACTGGCACGAAGGCTCTGATCTCCAGAGCCCCAGCACAGGGCTGTCCCCACAAGACATCAGAGGTGGGGAGCATTGTCGGGCTAGTTGCAGAGCCCTGAAACCTATAGGCAGAACTTGAATTTCAGCTTTGACTCATGTGTGTCTGCTGTGGCTATTCTTGTTGTCCAGAGGAATGTCTCATTGCTTTTTCTGTTACTAAATCATATTCCCAAAAGTCATCTGAGAAAAGTGGAGCGTTAATCCTAAGCCAGCTTGGACCAATTTGGATTTAAGAACTGACCAGGCCCTTCATTAAATGTTCAAGTGCATCTCAGGTACTGAATGTTCATGAGTTTGAAAACCTTCGATGATCTTTACTCGCAGGCGTACTCACTACTATCTCCCTTTTGCCTTTCATCTACAAATGAAAAAGTAATAGCCACCTTATTCATTTATTGATGTTGAATCTGGACACTGGAGGGATGGGGCTAAGGACCTCTCTTGAATCCAGTAGGACTCAGGAACCGAGTGCAAGGCAGTGCTGAATCCCTTACTACAGCCTTAGATCGACATATACCCGTGTCTTTCTTCATGGAGCGCAACAAGAGCACCAAAATCGAGCCAAGATCCCTAACGAAGTTCTCATGAAATTTCACTAGGAAACTTCACGTTGAGGGACTGTGGCAATGTGAGGTTCTTACAGAAGTTTTGCACTCACCAGTGTTTTAATTGCTTGTGCAAGTCTGAGTTAAAAGCCTGAATTAAGAAATGGTCTGAATCTCTAAGCCTGAATTTCATCCCCTGATAACCAGAGCACCTCTCAGCATTGCCATAAATACTGTGCTGAAGCTTGCTCATTAAGAAATTCCTAAGCATCGAGCTATATGCTGCTAGTATCTGCTCAAAGAAGAGGTCTAGCAATCAGCATAAAAACTTGCTGAACTGGAATTTGCATGTTTATAGCTTTTGCTTAGCCATATGAACACATTTTGCAGATAATCCCTGCTTCGCAGTAGACAGAAAAAAACCCCTCAAAATGTACAGGCTAAAAAATATTCCCATAACTTTTGGAAGGCTCTGGCAATGCTGTGGAAGCAGGCACTTGTGTACATGTATGCATATGGTTGTGTGTCATGCTGGGTCTCTGCTGGATCCGACAGGTATTTAGAGCTGTCAGAGCTCTGCAGAAATGCAGTCCCGCTTGGCTGGGGCTTGTACAGGTTTTGAGGCTGATAGCCCCTGCTATCACTTACAGGATCTGAATGCCCAATTCTTATTAAAATTAATGTGAATTCTGCTGTCCGGCTTTCCTCTGCAGCTTTGAAAAGTCTCAGCCTGGGATCAGATTTGAGTCACCAAGGTTTGGTACCTTTGCAGAGTTTTATTTTCAGCTGCAGGCTAGAATATTTCCACACAAACTTTATGTAAAATTCACTCCAAACCCCGCGTGGGAATCCAGGCTCATATAAAATGCTACGAACTTTTTGCTAGTTCCTAAGCTGGAGGCATTCTTTTCTTTCAAAAACAAGAAACAGCTGGGGCTTGCATTTTCTCCCCGTATTATCTGTTTACATACTTGATTTTGTCCTAACATCCAAGCCCCACAGAAAGCCCTGGTGAGACTGGAGGGGTCTATGATACCCGTCTTGCACATGGGAACTGCATCACAAACTCATTTATTTAAGCTTATATAGGAAGAGCAGAGATTTCAGGCCAGGCTTCCCGAGTCAAAGGCTGTCCTCTGCTACCAGCAATCTGTCTTTCAGGGTACAATGTGAAATGGAGGTTATATGCAGTTTGGATCACCCCTGCTGCAGCCTGGACACCCCCAAGGATATCACCCATCTCCTGGAAACACCCCATTCTCTTCCAAAACTGCGAAAAAAATCACTGACGTGGAAAGTCAGTGAAGGCGAGTGAAGATTTTTTTTGTTGTTCTTTTTTTTTTTATTTTACGTGACAGATTAACAGTGGCAGTACAATGCATTTTACAGTTTGGGTGTTAATCTTTAGTGTGCTGTGAAATGGAGAAGACGCTCTCTGCGCCTCAGAAAACAAAGACATATCTCGTAAGGGATATAAACACGGCAGGTCTCCCAGAGTAATACACACTCCGAGCGCTGCTTTCCTGCACAGGAGATGAAATCATAATAGCATACACTTATTTACTTTTTAAAACCATCAATAATAAGAGATGTATAGCTGAACTCTGGGCTGTTCTCACACGCACTTAAAAATGGAATGAATCTTAAGAAGAACCAGAAACACATATATATGTGTATATAAGCAGTGTGAGTAAGCTACAGTACAAACCAAACTGAATTATCTATGTTTCTTTAAACTACTTTCAAGAGTATTTGCCATTATTAGCAATTTGTATCCAGAGAGCTCAAATCAATCACCAAAATGGGTCTATATCATTTATCATTGCTGTTCCACAGATAGGAAAACTAAGGCAGAAATAAGGGCTGATGCAGGCAGCTAATGGCCATGGGGGGAGCAGGGCCCTGTTCTGGAATTAGCGGCACAGTGCTTTCCTTGCTGTTCCTTGTTGCTCAACAAAGCTGGTAAATGCATCAAAGCCCTGCTCAGTTTTACACCCCGCTGCATTCCCTTTGGGCATCATCCTGCAGCCTCAGTTGAAAAAATAGCTGCAGGCACCTTCTCCTGGGGACAAGCATGTTTCTGGGGGGAAGTTTCCCAGTAACGATGAGCCAGTTGAGGATTGCCGTCGTGCGGGACAGGCATTGGACACTTCACCTCTGCCCTCCGGGGAAGGCAGATGCCCGGACCCTCCACCTCTGGCTTTGGCAAGACCTGTGTCACACCTCCAGTTTGCTTTGATTTGTACCATTCACCACATCCTGGGAGATCTCTCGGGGGACTTTTATTTTCCAGAGAGCCTTTCGTTGTAACAGGGTGTGCGAGTGCGAATTCAAATCAGTCATCAACTTCCCACTGAGTTCAAAACACCTCTTTCACCATTTTAAATGATTTTTAAATGGATGCAATGCACTCGATCTTCCAGCTGAAATAACTTCTGTATTATCCTCCAAGCCTGAATTCCTTTCCCCCCTTGCTCTCTGCTCACTTCAGATAATTCAATGGGAATTTATTTGAAAAGAGGTGGTGGGTCACAAATGAAGTAAAACGCTGACAGCAGGAGTTCCTACCCATTTGCTACTGATGTGAAAGGCAGGAGCCAGATTTAGGGAGCTGTGGGATAGTTATCGTTAGGCCGGTTGAAAATATTCCATCTCACCGGAGGTGGGTTTTTTTTCCTCTTCTTCTTTCCCCATAAGAATCAATTTTCTTTTGATTAAATATTTTTACAAAATATGTCTTTCCCCTTGTCTTGCTGGAAAAAGTCAAATGCCTGAAAAACGAAACTCTAACTAGCCTTAGCCATGGGCCTGCCTGGAGGCACTGCCAGGGAAAGTGCCTTCTGGGAAGTGTAGTTTGATTTAGGAAATCAAAGGTGCTGTAGGGAAGGGCGGAGGCACCCTGGAGCCAAGCTGTACCTCCCTGGCAGGATTTCTCAATTAAACAGCCCTGGCTTGTGGCTGAAAAGAAAGGCAGCTTCTGAATTCAAACCAAGGAAAGCTCTCATCTTTGATGGAAGACGTATGAGCTCAGCTGCCAGCTCTATTCCTGGTGAAGTTTCCTCCTGAACCTCACTCCTTACTCCAGAAAATGCAATGAACCACTTACTCCTCCCCTGTGTCACCAAGATGGACAGATGCCAGAGGACCTTACTAGTGCTTTTGGCAGATGCAAGGTGTTACACAAGGTGACTTTATGTGGAAACGTTGCAAGTGAAGTGTGGATCTAGCAGTCCCTCGGGGATTAAGAGACGGATGAACTGCTTGACTCTCAAAATGTTTTTGGAAGTGGTCTGATTTCCCTTTAAAAAAAAAAAGGGGGGGCTTATAAGAAAGATGGGGACAGATTTTTTAGTAGAGCCTGTAGTGATAGGACAAGAGGTAATGGTTTTAAACTAAAAGAGGGTGGGTTCAGATTAGATAGAAGGAAGAAATTTTTTACGATGAGGATAGTGAATCTCTGGCACAGGTTGCCCAGAGAGGTGGTAGATGCCCCATCCCTAGAAACATTCAGGGTCAGGTTGGACGGGGCTCTGAGCAGTCTGATCTGGTTGAAGATGTCCCTGCTTACTGCAGGGGGGTTGGACTAGATGAGCTTTGAAGGTGCCTTCCAACCCAAAGCATTCTATGATTCTATGATTCTTTATTTGGGACCATCTTCTTTTTTTTCAAAGCCTGTGTGAACGGACAACGCCCACCGCAAGCTCCAGTAATAAAAGCTATCGTTGCTGTTATTACTGATGGGAACACAGTCCTTCTCTGGGTGAATCCCAAGCTGTCAGGGGTTTATGTGCCCTACAGTAGGGTTACTTAAACCCTTAAGAGACTTGGCATGAACTGAACTGCATTTGAACCGTGGTAGTTCAAACCAAAAGCAGCAAGATTTGGGTATCTGCCATCTGCATTAGCTGTGCTGACCCTTGTCCTCCATTGCAAACACTTTCTTTCCTCCAATGCTTGAGGTCCTTCCAGCCCCACGATTGCTTGTTCATTTGCTGGTTGCTCCATTAATGACTTGTCATTGTCAGAAGCTGCATAAAGATCTCTTATTTTCATTAACCCCAAAACCCACCACCACCCTCATGTTGCTGCCACAGTTCAGGGCACCTAAAACTGGCCTTTGCAGAATTTTAAATGGCTTTAGTTAAACAGAGCTTGTTGTGTGGAGTCTTTCCAGTCCCACCATGCAGCATGCGGCATCTCTCCTGAGTTTGCCAAAGCCCTTTGGGATCTGCCCTACTTCAGTTCGCCAAAAAGTCTGCCCAGATCTTGCACCCCTCATGCCAGGCCAATAATCCTCAGTGGTGTCTTCCCAGAGCCTGCTGCCAAACTTTATTTACCCTACAGGAAACCTTCTCCTGGAAGTGAGCTTGAAAATCCTGCAAGAGGGAACATTTTTGGGAGATGGACATCAGTGATGGTTCAGAAGAACCATCAGAGGAACATCCCTGTCTGCTTTCAGCTGAGGACGACACAGCAGACATCTGGCAAACCCTGGGTCAGGCTCACCCCAGGCATGGTAAAAAGGGGTTAAACTGCATGAAAAGGGGTTAAACTGCACGGAGCAGAGGCGTTTTTTGGGGGAATAGAAGTTCTGTGGCTCCCTCTCTAGATGGAAAAGGGAAAATAAAGTTGCGTTCCTGCTGTCTGTTTAAGAGCTTGCTTACAAGGGGAAATTAATCCAAAATTAACTAGTGGTGTGAATTGCAAGTGGATTAGTTAAATTACATTAAACCCAGGTCTGGATACTTTCATTTAAAATTAAAGTGGCCTTAATTCAATTTGGCTCAAGTCACTTCAAAAGTGAATTAAGTAAAACTTAATTATGGACCCTTTAATTCCAAATGAGTGTGTCTACATAGGTTGTTTAATGTGCTTTCATTTATCCATTTCAAGAATTAATCTTGATGAGCTTTTCCGAATCTCCCCATGGTAGACAGACCCTCATTTGTATGGTAAAAAACCTCTGATTCCCTCTAAAAGCAAAAAAAAAAAAAAAAAAAAAAAAAAAAAAAGAATAAGACAAGTGTTTTCTGCCTCTAGCCAGACAAAATAATGATGCCACGTTTGCATTGCCCTGTGCTCCAGCACTGGGGACCACTGTGCCTGGAGGACTTTCTCCTTGAAGCCATTTTCTGGCAATATTCCTTCCTACCAGCTCCCATCAACATTTCCAGTAACTCTCTCTTTGCTTTACTTTCCCAGAACCACTAAAACCCTGTAAGGGCTCAACCTGCTCCACCAGTAATAAGTAGTGGGTTTTTTTGCAAGGGATCTCTGCAGTGCATCCTGTGCAGTTATTTATAGCCATGAAGTATGAAGACCTGTCAAGCACATGCAAAGGGCTGCAAAGGGGAATCAGCTTTAATTCCTGTGCTCCCTTCCCTCCTCTTGTTCCAGCGGTACTGCCCGTTTCAGGGATGGACGCTCAGATCTCACCGTGGGAATGGCCACTGCTCCATCATTTGGGGGGGTCACGTCTAGTCTGAATGTGTCCTCCAGCCTGGGAGCAAAATGCTTCTGGTCCAGAAGCCGCCACCAAGCCAACAGTAATGAGCCACAATGACGCAGGTGAGGTAGGTGGTATCAAGGTGCCGTGGAGATGCAGCAATGAACCACTAATGCCAAAAACTCCCAGAAATGAGGTGAGAAAGACATGGCCAAACTCTGATTTTCCTCCCAGAAAATGATGTTAACACTGAAGTTTTCCCTGCAAAGTGCTTCGAATTTAACAAAACTGTATTTTGGACCCAAAATCACTGCTTGGAAACATTTTTCTGGCCAGGCACACTACTTGTCACTGCTGTGGGTTGCTCAGTGTTAGCTCACTCTTAGTCTCCTTCTGTTTACATGTGTGATGGAGAAAAGAAGTTATTCTTCAGTGAACGGCACAATTTAACCTTCAACATGATTGCCCTAGCCACAACTCCTTATTCTAGTGCTACCTGGATCCAGGCTGGAGACAAGCCAGAATAAAGGGCAGATGCATCCTCAGCAGCACATCCTGCCACACCTGCATCCTGGATCCCACCCTGGCCTCTCTGCTTCAGGGCTGGTCCCTTAGCCGGATCATTTACCACTTCAACAAGATTAATTTCAATTTTTCCAAGGTATGTTCAAAGGTGCTGAGTTTCTGCACACTTTCTAAGAATTGGTCGGCAATTTCTTCCAGCTCCTAGCTGCAAGGCATGGGGGTCTGCTGCCTCTCGTGCTGTTTGCTTGTGCTGCTGTTGCTCTTTTCTTCTCTGTGCTTGGAGCATGGAAACAATTCCTGCTGTTTTCAGGCTGGTTTCCTAAGGAAATTGAGTCATGTGGGATCGCCCTATTTTTGGGTGTCTCCTTGCCTTTTCAGCCTCCTGACCATGTCTGAATAAATTTGACAGAACTAGAGGATAGCGTAGGGGGATGTAGCGAACATTGTGGGAGGAAAAGAAGTAGAGGAGTTATTCAATGCATACTATTGCTCCAGTCCTGTGTATATTCAGGTGCTGGAGAGAAGGATGTTTTTAAAGGTGAGTGCTGTTGAAGATAAATGAGATAATCCTCTTTCTGTGCACCCCCTCCCGACGTGTAAAACAAGGGTAAGAAGGTCTGCCCTACCACAGAGCTGCCCTGAGGAGAAATGCATTAAAACCATGCCAGCGGAGATGCAGGAATGATAGGCAGTTTATTATATTTCAGAGTTATGTTAGTTATTAATCGTTTTGCATCCTAAAAAGGTGTCTGAGGAACTTAATTTGTCGTGGAAATGTCAGATAACAGAGATGCCGCACCTCCAGCTGAGAATAAACAGTGAATACTGTGGAATGTTACTCTAAAATGACCTTTTACTTTATATTAAAGCAAACAGGTAAAAATCAAAGTCAAATCCCCAGCAGAGAGCACAGTGTGAGTATGTGTGTTTGCACATGTGTTGGTGTGTCTTCCTTCTAACAGGCTGGAGGCACTCAGAGCAAACCCAGCACGGGGATCGGCTGACGTGGCTGTGGCCTATGATCATCCCTGCTCTGGAGGGATGAGGAGGGATGAGGAGTGATGCTTAGGTGTCTCAGAAATCCTGGCTGTCTACTGCATATAAAAACATACTGATTTATATTACTGTATATATAGCTATTTATCTAAATATATTCCTATTATTACATGTATAATATCAATATTTATACATGTATAGTATTACATAGAATCATAGAATCATTTAGGTTGGAAGAGACCTTTAAGATCATCAAGCCCAACCGTAAGCCCAACACTGCCAAGCCCACCACTGAACCGCATCCCTAAGTGCCACATCTACATGTCTTTAAATACCTCCAGGGTATTTATGTACATTGTGTACACGTAAATATCAACTAGTCTATGTAATGATTATATCTTTTTACACATATTATATATATATTTGCACTAGCTAAAAATAGCCCCCCTCCCCTTTTTTTTAACTTCTGAGAGAAATTTTATATTGTGTTCAAATATCTGACTATATGTACATTTGAGATTCTGATAGGGAAACCAGTTCATTTGCACTGGGAGTTACAGTCCCAGCGCTGCAAGTTGCTGTTCTCCTGTCCGAGTTGGGTGGTTGCGGTGGTCCAAGACGTGACACCATCCCCTTCCCTATGCAGGGACCAGAAGAGCAGTGGAGGAGCTCTGGGGTGCTGGGTCCCAGAGCACCAGCTCTGCAATCCCCTCAAGCCACCACACACTCTTCTGAGTAACAGTATTTGTCCTCCTGGCAAAAAATTAGTTGGTGTTTCTGATGAAATAGTGACATTCTCTGCTAGAGGTGGTTGGTCATTTGAAAAATCCAGTTCTGTTGAAAACATTATTTTTCCTTCAAGATGTAGTTTTGACTGGTCCTACACCCTATTAAGGGTGAAGTCCATTTTTGGGACCAAGGGCAGCACAACTGCTGTACCTAATTGCACCCTTTTTAAGCCTGAGCCGCTCTAGAGAGGGATAGATTTCACCAGAAGGGTTTTGCTTTGCTTGAATGCCTGTAGGAATTTTATTACATCCACTCCCAAATTATATTTTTTCATACTTGTATTACTGCCTTTTTTAAGAATCAAAAGCTTTTCAATTTCTTAAATGGTTTCACAGTCTGAGATTGAGCTAGATACCTAGAAGGATAGAGCTGACAGAGAACTAGCAAGGCTGAAAAAAAAAATCCTGGCACAACTGACTGTTGCAACTTTGAATGAATACAGTGACAAGTGCTTCTTAGAATAGCGTCTCTTGGTTGCTATTTGTGCTTTCTGTAAGGAAATGGTTTCTCAAAACCATATAGACTTTGGACTCAGTTCACAATTCAAAGTGGAAGTCAATGAAAGCACTTAGCAAACTCCTCTAGAGCAGTCCCTATCTCCTTTTATTCCCATCTATTTTATTTTACTTTTTTCTAATTTTATTTTTACTAACATCTTCCTGCCTTGGCTTTGACTGATGTTCCTAATCCTTTGAGAGATTGTAAATGCTCTGATTGTTATCAAACCTTGTTCCCCTGCATGGCTCAAAAGAGAATTTGACTACTCCATGTCCTATCAGCTTCCCTTGATGGGTTTTGCCCTTCTAACCCTTTGAAGGGTCTCCTTTTAAAACCAGCCCCTGGGGATATTTTAACAACGACCATGATCAAGGAGAGGTTCTCTACCTGTTAGCTATGCATCCACCTGCAGGTTCATTCACCTCACAGTTAAATTAAATGTCCCCCTCAGCTGACACCTACGATTGCATGGGTGCGGGAAGGTGGCTGAAAGCCCCCTTAATTGAAAGGATGATTTTGCCCTGCTTGGGAAATAGAAGCAAGAAGGTCTGGATGCAGATATATACAGGTTCAAAGAGCTCTTGGGCAAATTCATGGAAGGAAAAAGATGATCAAGGCTTATGAAATACAAAGACCCTACCTCTGGCTTGGGATATCCCCAGGGTATGAGTTACTGGACACCAGGATAAGCTGGGAAGTACCACTTCATACATATCCTGTTTTGATACTCCCTTTAGACCTCTATTATTGACTTTGATAAGATGTGGGCAGATCTTGAGTCTGACCTGTTACAGATGATTTTAAGCTCTCACCATCGCCTCCTGTCCCAGCATTCAGAGCCAGATTGCATTGTCCTCGGCACAGGGGGGATTTCACCGCTGAAGACATCTATTCCATTCTGTGCGTGGAAAAACATAACACTTTTCTACTGCTTGTGAGTCTCTTGATAACACTTACCGAATGCTAGTAATTTGGCCTGCTACCATGCTGCTGTGATGGGGACTGTAACAACTGAACTTAACGTAGCTGTGTATTAAGGTTAGCGTGTTGAGAAGACTATTTACGATACTATTACTTGTAATGCTATGGTATTTTGTTGTACAGCCATATATTGACCATGCTCTTGCTGAAATTACAATGTCATAAAGGTAGTGATCAAAAGTTTGCTCAGAATAACAGCTGCCTAAACAATACTGAATTTTGGTTACTGAATTACAGCTCCCATGGAAGACTGGAATTGTCTCATCAAACAGACTTGTTCTGTGAAATCCTTTGGCGTTGGAGAAGCCCAGGGAGCAAGTGTTATAAACTGTACCTTGGTTTCTATGCCTTATGTCCTGAAAGGGTCTGAAACTAAGAAATTTGCAGGCAAAGGCAATAAAAATGTCATAAGCTGCTTCGTGTTGCCTCATTCACCGCAGAGTCAACATGGCCATCAGCCTAAGCTAGAATATCACTAGGACTTGACTTCAGGGGGACCAGGGCTTGAACCACGCAGATCCTCCTAGCAGGGAAGCCCAAAACCAGAGCTCAGAGTTATTCACACCACTGGGGATCTACATGAGCAAGCAGGCTTGCAAAAAAGGTCAAGTTATCAGTGAGAGTCTCAGGCAAGTCCTGCAGCTACAGGCAGTGGGCTGAAACCCCCACCCCACGAAGGTGGAATGAAGATAATATGAACTAACACAAGTGGAGCTGTGTACTCGCCTCTGCATGTGAACAGGGTAAGAAATAACCTTGCCCTGTGTTTAAGAGGAAATTCTCCCCTCACCCACATGAACCAGTGTGAGCGCTACACTCTATATGAGTCCAACAGCTACCTCTACTTAAAGACTGTGTTGTGACATCTGTCCTCCGTTGTGGCCACAAGAGCTTATCGAAACTCCCTTCCAGTGTTTCATTACAGAATCTGTATATATACAAGGGCAGGAGAATGAGAAACCACCTGGGTTCAGAGGCTAATGCTTGCCACCCCCTCTTCCACCTGACCACGCCAGAACCGTGCTGCTGCAGAATACTGTTTGCCATTTCTTTAATCTTAACAAAAGGGATGAGTATGGCTTTTCATTAAAGTCTTGTCATCAGCAAATGAGGTCCCGGGGACTAGGAAGACGGGGAGATAACAATTTTAGATAACACGCTGAATCTCAACCGGTGGTTTATCTATTTGCATACCCCAATGAGCAGAGCAACACGCTGGAGGTGAGGTGCAGGCAGATGAGGTGCAGGCAGAGTGCAGGCAGCGCCTTGGCACTCTGCCTCGCTCACAGGTTGCAGGAGAGAGGCTAGGTGCAACTCCAGGGCTCTGGGGAGCTGCTCTTCACCCTGCCTGTCACTGCATGAGAGGAGGCTTCATTCCAGCTTTTTCAAAGTGGGCTCCTTTGCTTTTTCAGGTAAAAGACAGTATTTGCTGAAAAAATGTCACACGTTGCACGTGAAAAAGGAGAGTTTTAAACAAAAGGGCTAAGTAAGCTACCAGCACATCAGAGCATGATGTTTTGGGTCAAACAGCATGTTTATCTTGTTGTAAAAGAGGGTTTTGTGTATTTTGTCAATAACCCTAGAAAAGATATTTAATTTCCTCTGAAATGTATTTGTTTTCCTGCATGCTTGCTTTGGCTGCCGAACCAACAAATTCACCATTCCTTTAGCAGATGAAGATGACAGATTAGGGAGAGTTTGGGTGAAAAGTTAACAGTGGGATTCAGAAATTAGCCCTGGCTGGATCAAAAATCAGCAGTTTTGAAATCTGAGCTCCTCGTTTGAAGATTTCACCTCCAACAGCACCTGCAGTGTGGTGCTGCTCCCCAAATGCTGCTGAGCCATGGGCCTGTGACGGGTGGCACCTGCACCTGCCAGGGATGGCTCATAACTCACCATGCTAGCAGTGGTGCAAGAGGAAAGTAGCATTGGAAAAAACCCTAAATTATTTGTATAAGGTTTGCTGTAAGAGATGAAACTTTGAAGGAGCAATGAGGCGAAGGAGCGAGGTCAGTGGGAACTAGGTCTGATCATGGCAGGAGCTGGAAGGGCAGTAGAAATGACTCAGTTCATGACTCAATTTGGGCTTAGAAATAAAGGCATAAAACAAGAACATTTTTGGTTTTAGTTTATGGTACGCAAGAGGAGCTATTATGGGTCAGACCAAAGGTATAGGTAACCCAGGCTTCTATCTTCAAAGCGGTTAATGTGGACACCAAGAGATGTGTATAAGAACAGGGTGAGTACTTTGTTTTGTTATTTTCCCAAGCATTTTCAGCTTGCAGTTGCCTATTGGTGTTTGTGTACTTAATAGCCCTTCATGGATTCATTCCCCATTCATCTGCCCACTTGCCTTTGAAACCTACAATATTCTGTAGCAAAATTTCAGGGGGCAAAAATAGTTAATTCTTGGTCTTATTACAAATAGATGTTTCCTGTGTATGAATCAGCACCTCCTCCAGCCCCCAGCCACTCTCCGAGCCTCACGAAGGTTAAAGCTGACTGTCAGCATTTGCCTGGTGCAAAACAAAACCTCTTCATTTCAGCTCAAATTGTGTGATTATTTTTATTCTTCAAACATCTAAGTCCTTTTTGGAATGAAAAGGGTTTCTTTGAAACAGTCAAAATGTTCCAGTTTGAAAATGGCAGGGTGAAAGCCATTTTTATTTCTATTTTCTGGCCAAAATAATTTACAAAAGTTGACCCAAAAGGTTTTATCCTCTGTGAATCTGTGTAATTCCACGGGCTTGTTATGAGCAGCGAGAGCCTCTCCCTGGAACCACCTCCAAATATCCCACTCATTGCAGCTCTCCTGCCAAGTGCTTGCTTTTATGTATTTACTTTGCTCATGAAACCTCATCTAGCCTTGTTCTTCTCTCTATCCATCATTCACACCAGACAGCCCATTGCTAGGCATTTGCTCAGCTGTGACCATTTCTCTCACAAAAAATAGAGGGCTTATTTATTATTTTGCTAACTGCCTTGATTGCTGTTTTCTCTCAGCCTCTCCAGAGTGAACCCTTCCTCTCAAATTTGGTTTGCTTCACTGACCTGCTGCTGCTACCGGCTCTCCATCATCCCTGCTGCCCAGGACCCTCTCAGCATGGAGAGTACTCTAACTTGCATTTCTGAGTCATGGCTGTATGTTTTTGTGAGTGGAGTGAGCCAACTCATCTGCTCCCCAGAGCTGAGGTTCACCTATAGCACTGTCAGCACCGGGCTCGAGACCACTTCAGGACCCACTTGCAGGATGGTGTAATATTCTAGTGTGAGAGGAAGAGGATAGCACCCTCGCTGCTGCTGCTTCTGTTTTTTCAAGCATTTGACTTTGCGCAAGCTCTATGCTTTTCCGTATTCCTCAACATTCGTTCATTCCTCCCCCCCATCACTTTTTTTAAGCACTAATTTTAAAGCCTCAGGTGGTTGCGTCATGTTTCAGTGCTTGGGCAAAGGGAGCAGCTAGCAGCACTGCCAGGCCATTTATCTTTTTGGCAGACTGGCCCCTGGAGATAAAAGACAATAGTGGGACTCAACTATTTGCTAAATAAAATCTTAGAAGCATTGGTGGGAAGGGATGATGGAGTTCTCTTGCCCAGCCTACGGGACTGTCGCCAACTCAAGAAGGTCTTAGAAACCTCCAAGGACTTCTAAGCCCCTTTCTCCTTTGGATTTAAGGCTGGCTGTTCCACATTGCCCTCCCCATCACTAGAGAGGAGAGAAAGGCTCCAACAGACATAGCCTGTACTATGACCATGTGAACGGGATTTCTTTTTGACTTACAACTCATTGGAAGCAGAATGGATGGCAAAGCCAAATCATCGATACAAAGGAGACTTCACTCCAAATCTCAGGTTGCTCACTCAAATAGCAAGAGCTATTCAATGAATCATCGTAGATATTTCTGTAAAGCGGCAAACCAATTTATTTTCCTCTGACTCCTTTCTCAGACATAGTCAATGTTACTTTGTACTTTTACTCCAATTTGTTTCCTGTAGTGAACAAATATCAAGGAAAATGTGAGCCCGAATAGTTCAAATTTGCTGGCGCTCTAACAAGTTATGCAAAGCAGGATCTTATAATGGGAAATATTCCGGAACCCAAAGAAAAGACAGTGTTACCAGTTCCCATGGCTTTGTGTGCTCACACAGCAGCTGGGTGTGAGAAACAGAGCTGTTAATGACTGGAAGTGAGCAAATGATTCCTGTTGTTTTAGGACAAACTTCCGTAATGGCCATAGTGCTGTTCCTGTGGGCAAAAGCTAGAGGGAAACATGGCTGCTGGGGAAGAAGAAAGTTGCTAATAATTCTTATTCTTTGCAGGTGGTCTCTCTTTCTCCTTGTCTTGCCTTTTCTGCCTGTGCCTTTGAATGCCTGTGTATTTGTGAAACTGTTTCTCTGGCCAGCTCTCCTTGCCTGCTTTAATTAGCTCCCCAGTATTTCTGAAGGTGTCTCCCAGGGCTCTCTAATCCCCTCAATGTGCTGACTAACCGAACCCCAGGAGATCCTTACAAGAGAAAAACTGCAGGATAAAAGCAAGTGATTTGAGGCCTCTGGTTTCTTAATTAGCAGCCTATACACCAAAAGTCCACAGGAGCGACTGTTTGACAGGGAGACTTTGTGCTCGTGCTCAGAAAAGAGCTCTCCGCTCCTTTTTGCATCCCTTGGAATCTTTGCTTGTCCTTTTCTCGGTACTCACTGTGCAACCTCTTCAGTGTCAGTGGGACATGGCGGGTGGGTGATGGGTACCCTGGTACCACCTGTGCTTCCAAGTCCCATCCCACCCAGGCCTCAGGGATGCTCTCCCAGACCTTTGAAACACAAACAACTAAACAAACTGTTTTGTTAGAGCTGTTTAAATTGACTTTATCTCACCATGACACAGTCCTCTCCATCCTGAAACAAAATTCTTAGGTGTTCCTAAGGCAATGCTCAGAAAACGCAAAGCGCAATAGCTCTGTTTGAAGCCCTGGCTGCAGTGTGAGGTTCACCAAGGGTTGATTGTGTGCTTGGAGATGGGCTCAGCCCAGCTGCCAGTAGCATATATAACCATGGTAATTCAACTGGAAATGTGAGCCCTTAGTCGGAAATGAGAGGGAGGATTGGACAGACAGTGCAGGATGGAGGAAAGTTGCACACTGTCCAATTGTCTCCAGGTCTTGAAAAATGTCATCCATTTACAGTTCTCTGAGGGTCTTTGGTTGTTTCACAGGCTGTGCTGAGAGACGCGGGTTTGCTAATCACTACCATGGAGGGTAACATCTGACTGATGGGGAGGCAGAGGGAGCTGAGGTCCTTTTCTGGAGATGGCTGAGAAGGTTGTTTGTGTCTACGCAGGAGGTGAAGCGCACCCTTGAGAGAAGGTGGGTATTTCTTGAACCCCATTGCCCAAGCACTTTCTGGCCATTGTGGTGGTAGACAGCCACCGGCAGCTTGTGTCGGGAGCTCTGCCCTCCTAGGCTTGATCCATCCAAACTGAACAAACAAGACTTGGCATTGAACATGCTGAGCCTTTAACACCTGGGAGTGCTCAGGAGCTCGGGCTGTTCCTCACTTCCATCTCAGCGGAGATTCGTGATGGAGAAGGGTCAGACCACGCTTATCTGTCAGTGTGGGTGGACCTCTTACACTGGAGACAGGAGTGGGACTTGCAGGCTTTAATGCTAGCTGCTGCATCCAACTATTAAATGTTTAGCACAGCTAGTAGCCAAGGTGCAATTCAGCTGTGGTGTCAGAAGCCGTTTAAAAGCATTTCATTTAGATATTCATATTAAGGCAGCCAGTTTCCCTATAGTTTAGCTGCTCCCTCTCAGCAGCCTTCTCTGATGCAAATAATCTCTAAATGCCTCCTTAGCCCCACTTCGCCTTATCTGCCGCCTGCCTTCGGTGTGCTGTAAATGACATAGCCCGCCTGCTCATGAAAGCTGACATTTTCAAACCTGATTTTTAAATTGTAAAATACATGGCACGTGTCTTGCCAAAATCAGATGAAATCAAGTTAGTATCTAAAATGTTAAAATTATCATTTACATTTGTATCAGAAATTAAAGCAAGAGGCTGCAAACTACATGCTTCGCAAGGATGCTAGTAAAAAAGCCACAGCCGTCCTTGCCCAAAAACTCACACACGCATCGGTCCTGTAAAGACATTATTTAAATGCTGTTCGCTTGGCATCTTAGCAAATTTGCAATATTAAAAGTGACATTAACATCACAGGAGTGAAAGGTTTCAAGTCACTACCAACAGAACAGAAGTGAATACATCTTCACGCAAGTACTTTATCTTCCTTTATTCTGTTAAGCAGGTAAGGGCATCCATAAAACAAAAAAGGCAATTTTAGTAACTCAGCATAAAGCTGCTGTTTCAACTGGAAATTCAGCATCTTCGTGCTGGGGGGAATGTGAATTCTTGCTTTGGTTTCATGTTAGGGCTTTGTTCTCATGTTAAGCTTTGGTCCGGTTTGGCCCCCTCAGAAAATACATAAACAAGGTTTAGGTAACATACCTGCCTGTGTCCTATTTCCAGAAGAGATGGGAACCCTTAGGGACAAACATGCAAAGGTATCAAGGCACTTAACTCCTACGAAGAATGGGGCACATCACATATAACTACACAGCATAATAACTATAAATCTCTCTTCAGTAACACTAAAGGGACTCTCCACAAATCGCTAAGAAAAGACATTTAAATTTCAGATGATTGAAGTAAGGTAAAATGAAGCCCTATACAAAGTGTCTGAATTCCCATTAAAATCGTTTCTTGTTTAGGTGCCTATGTAAGGTCAGATGCCTGCATACCCCTGCATCTGCGAGCCACATCTGGAAAGGAAATTGGGTATCTAGGATGCAAATTAGCACTTCCAGACTTTGAAATGATGACTAGAGCCTATCTGCTTCTTTGGGCATCAAAATACCTTGAAATATCTGCAGTGTATTTGGTTACTTCTAGATAGGGAACTTTAACAGGCAATTTAAGTCAATCTGTCATACTTTGCACCACAAGGGATGAGTCAGAGACAATGCCCCAGCTAAGGCAGCTGCAATTTGGAGCCGAGAGCAGGTAACTTCTTAAATGGCTCCAAATGTATTGCAAGCACTCATCTGGCTATGCCCTACTCTTACACCAAGCTTAGGTCAAATCCACCAGATGGTTTGAAAAATTTTGTCAATAACTGGTGTGCCCAGGATTGGGCACGGTTAATCAGTGTGGTTGCGAACAGCCTTATTTTACTTTAAAGACGCTTTACACTAAAGTAGGCATCCAGATTGCCAAACTTTCATTAATACGGATTAAAAACTGGGTAGTGCTTATTGGCCTGAGAGTAGGTCCATGTTAGCCTGATAATCTACAGGTTCTGCTTCAGAGTTGACTCACATCCGGAATAAGCACGGGCAGAACTTTTCTGACTCCCCAACCCCAAAATCACATAGACCTATCATAAGGCTGTAAGAAAAAGAAGCAGTTTAAGGTGATGGAAAGAAGTAGGAGCCCTCTCTGCTCTCTTCAGGGTCGCCTCTCATCTGAGCCCAAGACAGCTTCTGGGGATGGCCGAAGGTGATCCTACCAGCTCACGAAGCATGAGGATGAACTGAGCATCATCCGAGCCCTACTGGTTTAACCGGGTGGCTTCCTAAGCACTGCCAGACATCAAGGCAGTTGTCTGGTATGGTGAGGAAACAACGTGCAAAAGATCAGTTTCTGTTATTGAAGTATGTTAATTAGCAGTGGATGAACCTCAAACAGTTCAGAGATCTGGTTGGCATAACTGTGTCCTAAGGCAAGGTGCTCATTTTCTGAAATGGAACTTCTGAGATGCATCAAATACTCTGGAAAGCTCATAAAACTGGATTTTCTGAGGGTTTTGTGCTTCCTGCTTCTATCCAGAGTGAGCACGCCATAAGAAGACCTTTTCTCAGCAGGCCTAAGCCAAAAAGAAAAGCAAAAATATGCAGAAGAATGTGGATTACTAAGGCAAAAAGCTAGGCAAGCTATTTCTTACTACTAAAAGTTTCTGGGCTGAGAGTTGGTTTGAATTTGGGGCCAAAAGGTTCAGGTTACAGTGTGCTTTGTCCCTTCTCAATAGGAGGTGCTCTGGAAGTATTATAATGACTTGAAAGAACTCAAAAGCTGTTGACCTTCTTTGATAACATAACATATCAGCTTTCCATTTGAGAGTGGCTCTTTGATTGAGGTTTTCACTATTTTATTATTATTATTTTTTTACAGATGTCAGATCAGCTACTCTTCTTTGTGACTATAGAGAATAAAAGATGATGGCAGATCCTGCACTTCCCAGCTAAGTGCTTTTGATCAGTGGTCAACACTGTGATGAATGCTTTTCCATTGCATCCTTCATCCCATGCATTTTCAAGGCTGGTTAGAAGTTGGAAGGCAAGACGAAAGAATGCTGCTATCCGACAGAATTCAATTTCCTGAAAAAAATAAATCATATTTTTTTTCCCTGTGACCTAAATGGAAAACATATTGTTCTGAAAGTGCTGTTCAAACAGAATTACCGAAACCTTTTATCAACAAAGAGACCGTCATATATCAGACATCTGGTGTGGATGTCAATTATAATAATTAATTAGACATCTCCCCAGATGCCTGACACTACATTCTGTCAGCAGATTTTTTGACTTCAATCAAAACTACTGCTGCATTATGCATGAAACTCATGGAGTAGTTGGGAGTTGAGGAGATCAGCTACAAATCACAGCTAAACACACTAAAGGCCTCCTGGTTCTGATGCTTCTTACCACTTTTGAAGGCTGCCAAGTGAAGGTCACATACATTGATTTCTTTTCCTCCCTTAACAACATTTTCAAATGTTTTACATTTTTTCATGCAGAAGTTCAAACAAAAAGGATGAGTGGGGAAGAATAATACATATATATATAAAAGGTAATGACTGCCGCTGTATCCTTGTGGTGGGAAAGCAAGCTGCTCTCTTGTGCAATCACCAACCTGAAGTGCAACCACAGTAGAGCATCTTCAGCCCTGCTGTGACGGTACCAGCAACGGTCTCCAGAAATGATCCTCAAAGACCGCTGAAGAAGACAGAAGAAGACAGCCTTGCTTCATTTTCTTTTCTTTTATTCTTTTTTTTTTTTTTAATTAAATTGAAAAGAAATTCATTCCTGGAACATTTAATTCATTCAAAACAAACAGACCATTTTTGGGGTTTAGTTTTTCAAAAATGCTTTCACATTTCCCAGGCAAAACAATTCAATTAGTTCTACTTGATTTAGGAAATCACTCCAATCAACCTCAATATATTTTTTTTTTCAGTGAGGAATATTTGAACAAATATATCACCAACTTTATCAGTGTTAGCAAGGATAGAAAATACTTTATGTTTCAGACTAAGAACTAATAACTGTCAAGTACATGGGCCCTAGTCCTGCAATTTGATCTTATTCTCTTTGATGGGAATTGGCTTGTATTCAATGTGTGCACACTGAGAGGAGCCTTAGTTTGGAAATACTTTGTAACAGGGACAGAATGAAATTCTGGTTTAAATCCCTGGGTTTTTCCTGTTTTCACTGGGGCAAACACTTCTGCCTATCTTTTATTTGTTCTATAAAGTATTTAGCACATGTTTGAACAGCATGAAATGGTAAACGAATATGTAACTACCATAGACTTGCCTCTCTGGAGCTGGCAAGTTTCTTTGATTTGAAGGATTCACCAATGAAAAATAGAATTACAAACAGTATGTGCATTTTTAGAAGCAAATATATTTGTAGCAATTCATGGGTTCCAATATTTCACAGAGGTGTCTGGGTTAGTTTCCATTTCAATACAAACAAAAAGAAAATAGATTTAGGTTGAAATGGATTTGCACTGAAATAAAACAAAGATTTTTTGAGGTTTCTATTTCCTTCCTCTATTTTCTCCTCTCTCCTTACCCGTAGAATATGGGACTAAATGACAAGTGAAGCAAAAAGTAATTTTTTTAATTCAAATGGTTAAGTTTTGAGTGGTATCAAAATGAAAAATGAGAATTAAATTATAATTATATTGTTCACATCTACATTTTTGAGAAAAATAATGATTATTTTTTAACTTCTAATGACAGCTAATGATTCATTGTTACCATGAGTGAGATGTGAGGTCTTATTAAACCCAAAGATGCGTGTATGGAGAATGAAAAAGCCAGTGTGTTGTCACCAGCAATAGAAAACACCATTTGAGAAGTGCAGGGCAGGTAATACCTGCTAATGTGTAATGAAAGAGGATCAAAGTCCCAATGAGCAGAATATGAACAAATTGCAGGAGGCAGCCTGAGAAGCTGTCTGGGTCTCAAAGTACGCACTGCTTACCGACATCTGAAGTAGGTTTGGGAGTTCTTCTTTTGGTCAATCCCCTCCCCAAATTCGCATTTGTCATTTGCAGAACAAACACGACACTGCTGAAAGATTTTTCATATAAGGCTCATCTCCACACGGGTGCTGAGAAATTTAATCCATTAGTTAATAATTGCAATTAATTAAGGGTGGGGATTTAAAGTGGATTAGCTAAACTGCATTAAATCATTGTGTAAACACGCATATTTAGGAGCAGAGCGGCCCACATTTAGCTGTGTTGTCCTTGGGCTGGCTGATACGCAGAGAACAGGAAGGGGTGAACTTGTAATGCACGTTCTTTCCACGTGGTTATTTTTGACGTGTTTTAGAGTAACTTTCTGCTGCTTACTCTACTTTGAAAGCACAAAACTTGGCCTTACTCTGGAGAGTCTCTATAGAGCAGCTAATGTCCTAGAAATTCATGCCATTTGCTGCAATTTCACTGTGAAGAGAAAACCTCTGGAACTGGAGTACACTGCACTGATTTATGCCACTTCAGCTCTGAATAGAAGGGTTGAGCCACAAGAGTTTAAAAGAGTTTAAACCAGTTTAACTAGTGTATTATTTGGCATATAATGTAGATTCATTTTCCTGAATGTCTTCATCTGGAGTTTCTGGGGATGGAGTTTCTGTGTGGCACAAGGTACTAACCTAGATGGTCAGTGGTGTGGTGCTGGTCTAATATTTCTATTTTCTTCTGAAAAATGGAGCCCACAGTGTAGTGCAGAGCAGAATTGCTTATTCAAGGACCAAAAGGATCATCTTTATTTGGACAAATGACGCAGAAATCAAAGAAATATGTCACAAGAAGGGAACAATCAAGAGAAGACATTTGAAGAATTTCCAGGTGTCTGAGCACGTAGATGTTTGCGTTTATTTACATACCATGGATATATGCCTGTATGTGGATGGACAGAGGCTAAGCAAAGCTTTGCAAGGTCCTGTGATTTTGGCCTCCATTTCTGTAACAAAATAGGGAGAGTGTGATTCGCAGTGCCGTGAGAACAGAGACTCCTCGAGCAATTGTGCCATTGTGACTCCTGAGCCATTCCCAAGCCTCATACCGCAAAGCACACTTTAAAAAATAACAATAAAAAAGAGTTTTTCATTAGTTTCTTTTCAGCCCTGGCCCCCAAAGTGTTTTCTAGTGTTGTCTGGGACTTTGCTATTCCTGCGTGGTGGCAAAGCGAAGGGTTTTGCTGTGTGTGTTGGCAGGGCATTGAAAGATGCCGCTTCTAGCCGGATACCTGATCCATTTGTCCACCTCACCTCATGAGCACATACAGGCAGTTTGTGAGGTTAAATATGCTTCATTTACCTCCCAGAGTTCTTAATTGCTGAGCATTTTTGATCTTGTTTTATGTTCAGATAGAGAGCAAGAGCACTATAGAAATGCCAAACGCAAAAATAAAATAAAATAGAAAAATTGCAAGGAAGAATAATTACTTTGGATCCACTGGAATAGTGAATTAACACTGAACTTAGAAACAGTCAGCAACAGCAATCACGGTACACCACCACCGCCACTGATAATAGAACCAGATATATTTTTTTTGTTTAAAAAAAGAAAGATGATTCCACAGTGAGTTGTAGTCAAAAATATCACCAGTCAATTAATGACCTTTGCCTCTGACATCCCTTCGTTCAAGGTTTGCATGGCTATTATTTTCAGTACTTAATCTTTTAGAGTGATTTGTGTCTTCTAATAACTGACTGCTTGTTTTGCTATCAGTCAGCTCCAGGACTGCTACAGCGTCTCTTCAGCTTAAATCTTGCTTCATTCACCTTGTGACTTCAAATACCATTCTGTCTCAAGCGGTAAAAAAAAAAAAAAAAGCCCCCCAAATCCCATATTGCTCCTTACAGTTTTATTACTTAGGAAACTAAAGAGAGAAAATAAAGGTCACAAGAACTTTAAAACAACAGTAAAGTCTTGAGGACAGGAGAGTTTTAAAGGAAGTTACAGGCTTGAAATTACAGACATTTTTTTTTAGGATGTTTCAAGACATTTCCAAATAACCAGAACCCCCTGTGACTCCCTACTCTCCCTCACTTCTCATGGGAAATTACTCAGAATTATCTCTCTTAGCCTGTCAAGAGAAAGCAGCTTATGAAATGTCAGACATTCATACAGTGAGAAGGAGACCGTAACTGAGAACCCACAAGTGCCTTGACTGGACATGGAAGAGCTTCATAACCCCTCGATGTCTCAGGAACCCCTTCCTAATCTCTTCATTTATATACAGCAGCAAACTGGTGAGCATCTTTAGAGGAACTTAAGTCTGTACACCTAATCCAAGCAATAATAAATGAACCGCATCCTCCCAGTGCTCATGCACAGCCCTGCAGTGCCTTACTGCTCCCAGTGCTCTGCACCCAGGTCCCACGGGACAACCTCTCGCCAGGCATGGTGTTTGTTTGGTCCCCACTGTCAACAGCATAAATGTCTCCATCTGAGGTGGTCACTCTGGGCCACTCTCCCAATGCAGAGAGGGAGGTACATCCCCAAACCCAGTTTAGCAGGCTGTCTTCAGAGGATGGCAAGAATAATCAGGATGAGCCCAGAGGAACGATGTGTGCTTTTGAAATCTGTTTGCTTTACAAGGGGGCTCTACTGAGATGCAGGGGAGTCTTGCACTATGTGTTACTCCTCCGGAAGGACCTTAAAACCAGCCCTTTGTGTTTGCCACACAAAGAGCAGTAGGACAGCTCGGGGCCTCGCTGCCTACTGAGCTCCTGGAACAAATAACTGCTGTGCTGGCAAGGGACAACGTCTCCTCTGGAAGCTTCTCTGCAGAAAAACGGGTTGGGAGATTCGACAGAGCTGCAGGGAATGGTGTGTAGCATTCTCAAAAGCACCCCAGGGACTTCAAGATATACTCCACTGCAGAAATGCAACTCTCTGTCCTTAGCCCACCTAATGATTAAGCCACTTCCTAAAATAGGACAGTCTTGAATGGCTCCTGTGCATGTCCAGCGTTTACTGCTCTGTGAGAAGAGGTGTGCATCTTGATTTTGCAAGGCTAGGTTGTCAGAGTACTTCTGTGCAGCAAGGTGCAGACAGACACCCTGAGGGAATTTCAAAGGTGCCTGAGCAATCCAGGTGCCCAATGCTGAGAGAAATCAAAACCCAGCACTTGGCCTTGTTTGAAAATCCTAGGACTTAAGGCTGTGCAATTTTTGTAAGACACTTCGTAATCAGGCAGAACATGGAGGGGAAAGACCATAAACAATTTTCTTAGAGCTCCTCCCTTTGCTGCCCTAAGGCAAGTGCCCCATCCATCATGTGTCTACAGGTTCCTTCTCCTTCCCATCTGCCTTTTCACAGGGGGTCCTAACACAAATGGCAATGAGATCTTTTGATCCCACGGCTCCCCTAATCCAATACAGCTACCTAAATAACTCCTCTGTGCCACCACTAACACCATCAACCAACCTTCAGTGTGAAACTGCTGATGGATTGCCAGCCACAGCCAGTGAAATGTTTCATTAATTATCATAATTGATATCAATAGCAGATGTCAGAGTTAATGAATGAGGAAAGTCATTGCCAATAAGAGATGCAAGGGGGTAGTCCTCCAGCCCCTGAGTATTGACTTCCAGGGGACGTTTTTCTGTGGATGTGAATGTCTGCCCAACCTACGATCCCTAGGTGAAGGTAGATGTCTTGGAGAGATGTGGCCATGGGAAATAACAGTAATTCCCATCCTCCAGGAGTCAAGAAAGGATCTGCTTGGTGGAAGACATTTTAACATCTGGGGGGTTTTGTTGAATCTTTTGTCCCTGGGGGAGTTGGTACTGCTTTCAGGAGTGAGCAAGCAGCACCATTATCAGGCCTCTGCACCATGGAGAACACACAGAAAAACGTTAGACAGCAGCACTAGCATCCAGCATGGGGATGGGAGGAGGAAACAGCTCAGCCATCAGCACGGTCAGGACCATCACCAGCCCAGCACAGGCTGTGCTTCCTCACACAAGGACCCCCTTCGTTGGAGGCAGGAAGGGGGAGGGATGCCGGGGCTGTAAGCGGTGATGAGGGCTTGCGTTGACAATGTTTTCCTCGTGATTGTGAAACACTCTGCAGCAACAAATTAGCAGCTGAGCTCCCCTGCTTAACAGCACCACAGATCTGCTCACACTCACTGCCAAGGAGATGTCTGTTCCTAAAATGGGGAGAAAAAGATTTGATATAGAAAGTTTTCAGCCACTTGAGCTATACACAGCAGAGGGAAAAAGAAATGCCTCAGCAGACTCCTTTTTAACTTCTCTGAGCAAAAAAATCATGCGATCAAAATAGCACTAGAAATGTTTTGGGCAAGTTTTGCATGATGCTGTATCTTTCTTTGGGCCAAATCATTTGATAACAAATACTCTCTTGCTTTGTTCAGTTATTCTGTTTTTACTCATGGTATAAAAGTCTCTCTTGAACATCCCTTAAGGTTCCCACTTCTGCAGAAAGCATACACAATAACCCTTGAATGAGAAGGAGAGGTATGCACCGAAAAAGTCATTAACAAAATTAATCCTCATCTAAAATCTTATCAGAGCTAGAACAACCAGGGCACTCGATCTTATGTCTCGGGCAGCTCTAAAGTCTTTCATTACTGGGCTTACTGGACCAGAGAGGCTACAAGCCCGTACATCTGAATATAGATGATGTACAATTTATGGGTCCGTGGCCTTCTCACTTAACCCAAGTTACTGGCCCATGATACGGTTTGCCAACCTTGCTGTGTCAGGCAGGAACAAACATTTTATATGCTGTCAATTTAGCAAATCTATACCCCTGGTTCCTCCCTCCCCCCTTTCATTGGCTGTGTTCATTAATCATCTCCTACTGTCTCCCTGGCAAGATGTGTTAATTTTTATAGGGCTTGCTCAGCAAGTCTTAAATGGAGCGTGCTCCCCAGGCAGTGGAGCGTGGCTACCTTGCTGAACTGCTGAACCAATGGAGGTTTTGTCTGAGGACAGGTTCCTTCATGGGCTTAGGGACCACTGATGCTTCTGTAGGCTTGAACAAGTACAGAAGATCTTCACTGGGTGGAAGGCAAGGGAGGCATCACATGATAGTAGCACTTTGGGTCTTTCTTAGCTCAGATCTTGCCATTTAGGTAGAGCTTGCAGGTCTCTGCAGTGAAAGTGTTGTCATAGATCAACAAAATAAGGTGGCTTGTGGATTTGGCTGGTGTCGATGGAGTTCTCCACACTGGCCAGGTGACTTTGGGCAGTCTGCTTCCATGACTTTATATCAAAAGGCTATTTTATGGGGATAACATCTCTTCAGGATATGTGTATGCTGATCCCACAGAAATAACACTTGTGCTTAAAACAGGGGAAAAATGCTGCCTGAGTGAGACTTGTTGCCCAGAAGGACACCAGGCCTGGAGCAGTGTGATGGTGCAGGTAACTAGACACTGCTGTGCTTGGACAGTGTACCTCTGTACAAATCACGGATCCTGTGATCTTCTTACTTCTGTACAAATCACAGATCCTAGCAAAGCAAAGCTGTGACATCCAAAATGTTAGAGAAGAGCCTATAACTTTGCGGTTACATTGAGTAAGCCTTACATTAATGTCATCCAAATGGAGGAAACAAAAGAAGGGTAGGAAAAAGGGAACATCCATCATGCTATGTTATGGCAGGGTCTAGAGACACAGTGGAGAAGACGACAATGGAAGACCTACCAAGAGAATCCATGGTTTCTGAGACAGCCACTGCAGTAGCCCCAAAGCAACATTTCTCTTGCCTGCAGCTACATTGAAATGCAAAGAGCAGGAAGAAGAGATTTTCTTGAATGAGGACTACTGCCATCACTTGGAGAGCAATGTCAACTGTTGTAATGCAAGCCCATGTCTAAGCTGGCCAGCTAGGCTCTCTAGGGAAATCCAGACATGCCAAGGGCAGTTCAGCCACAATATCTTAAGCACTTTTGTTAGGAAAGGATCAGTCACCCCCTGGAGAAACTCATCTCTTGCTCCACTGACTACGGAGGGAACACAGACAGCCTGATCTTAGCATTGCATGAACAGAAAGGTTTGGTGGGATTAACTGGGACCGAAGCATTTCTTTGATCAAGCTGGTGGGATGCACTGACAGCCCTTTACTTAGAAATGATCGAGTAGCTGGATTATGAGTCAGTGGAAGACTGGAGCCAAACTGGCAAAGCAATTGCAAGTCTCTCTGTATGTGTGTGAGCGAGAGCGCGTGCAAGACAATAACTCTCCTTCCCTTGGTGATTTGGATTGATGGGCCTCTGCTATTCCCATCTTTGAAGAATCCACCGGTCGATACTTCACTCCTTTGTGCCCAGCCATCCCATCATCTGCGTGTCTGGCACCGGTTCTTGTAGGTGTAAATAAGAATCATTTCTCAGGCTGCCAGCCTTTCTGCCTGGAAAACATGATGTTCATTTCGGCCCTTGATATTCAGCTGGATCCCTCCTCCCTTCTCTTGCAGCCCTTTGGTACTTACTCCTTTGCTGACCTTTTCCTTGGCACATTTGCATGTAACAGCAGGTCGCTGACCTGGAGAATAGATGCAGGATAGATGCATCCTGCCCTTCAAATGCCTGGCTAATAGCAGAAAAGTCAGGCCCCTTGTTAACTTCTGAGTATGGTCTTTCCATCATGGGTCAGCAGGATGCTCCATCTCCTTTTTCACTACAAAGCCCCGTGTGCTTTTTCTATCTGGTGCAGTGTGTGGTTTTGCAGCTTAACACTGTGAAACATACTCATACGCGTTTCTCCTGTATGTTCCCTTCAAAGCTGTCTGCCCTGTTAGCATTATATCCACACCAAATAATATTTTTTTTTTTCCCTTGGCATCCTCTCAAATGAATTGTGAGTTTGCTGGGTGAGAAAGCGTTGTGTGCTGAATACAGGCCACCTCCCTAAACCCAGTGAATGCCTCTGCTCCGATTGCAAACACTGGCAGTGCTAAGATGCCTCTGCTGTTGCTCATCCAACATTCAACCCCTTCCTTTCTTGTTCCACCTCCAGCTGGGGAAGACAGAAGAGCTGGTCTGACAGGTAGAGATTGGAGGATGGACCATGGTTGTCCTGTTTCTCCCAGACCAGGGCATTGGAGAACTGCTACATTCTCTTTGCACCTTCTGCTAGCCACTTCTTTCTATTTATATTTTGTTGCTTTTCTTTCTTTAGCTCTACCTCTGTTGCTTTGCCAAAACACCTGGGAGCTATTGGGAACGTTAAAACAGAAATACTTTTTGTGTCCCTCTCCCCAGGCATTTTTCATAAACGAGACGACCCCAACCTGCTTTACAAACAGAGTCTAATGTTTTTTCTTTTCTGCCTCTCACCAGCCACAGGCTGAGTTGACAAGAAAGCACGGTCTGTGGGACATTTGCTGCTCCTTTCCTGGAAGTGGGTACAAAGAGGGAGGAAGGGTGATGCATTTTGGCCACAGACGTCCTATTCCAGTGAATTTCAGAGGATTGTGGAGGATGATGCAGAAGGGACAAGCTACTTTACCCAGAGCTACGGGAAACCATCTCTATGGGGCAGGGAGTATGTTTACAGAGGCTGAGAAATAAATCCCCTGAAAAGCTGGTGGTGGCAGGGAAGGAAAGGTCAGACTAGAGAAGGCAAATTAACTGGGCTGGATGGCGATAGGAAACAAACGGAATGATACTTAGCACTTCCACAGCACTGTCCACCCGTCCCTGAGGGCCATGCGCAGTACATCAGCATTAACGTCTCAAAGAAAGGCACTCAACAAGCAGCAACGCAAGCTTCTCAAGCAGGTGTGCCCTATGAGTGCAGTGTCTTAATGTAGGCACTTAACTCCATAATAATATTACTGTTATTATTATACTACTACTGTGCCTGTTACAGCACTACAGCATTTGATTCCAATTGCCACTGACATTTTGAAATGTGCTGATACAATGAAACTGCATCTCCCACAGCTCCTTAGGAGAGCTGCTAAGAACTGCATCTCTCCCACGAAGACTGGAGACTTGCCAGGAAGCTTCTCGTGCCCCTGGCTGTAATGTGGGATGGCCTCTGATGTTCATGCCAGTTTATTCTGGGCATAGGTGGGGTTTTCTGAAGAATGGATCAAATAGCTCATTCATGTGGTTTCCAGCCTGCTCCCCTACGTCTCACAAAATCACTGACCCTGACACTGCTGCTCGCTATAGCTCTCTGTTTCTGACCTTCAGCCTATGCAGAGGCTTCTAAAGTTTAATCAAGGCATGATGTGCTGATGGTAAACCTGGCCCAAGCCAAAGCCTACAGCATTTGGCAATGTGTTGAACATGAACATGAAGGATATTTTGCCGCCCACATTCAGGTTCTTGGAGCAGCCAACTCTGGGAATGACATTCAGCACTGAAAACTTTTTGCTGCCTTGAGCTGTAATTTCATGCTAAAATGCCTGGCGTGCAAATATCTTGAGAGCCAGGCACATTGGATTGTCAAGCAGACAGGCTGCTCTCTTCCCTGGTTCTTCTCTGCAAAGACAAAGCTATCACCAGGAATTTCAGTGATGGGGAAGGAGGGTTCAGGTGGACAGTGTTGATTCACTACTCCAGGAACCCATCATGGCCTCACTGGCTCGTGATGCAGCACGAACAGCTGGAGGGCACTGCTCCATCTTTCCTCTCTTGCTTTCTGTGCTCTGACAGTTGGGAAGTGCCGGAGAAGATGCTATAACATACGAGTGCTCTTGCTAGGCTGCGCTGCCTTCCCTTCTGGCAGAAATAACCTCCTGTGCAAGAAACCATGATCAATGACAAGGGAGCCTGTCATTTTGAGTCGCCAGAAAATACTGGGACTCCAGTGTGCTTGGTGCTGTACATATACATGGTAAGAACTCACTATCTCTATGAACAAACCGGTAAAGTATCTTGCTCAAGGCTATCCAGAACAGAATTGCTTTATTCGTGTAAAGGAGCCAAGTCTGACAATATTTTGTCTCCTAGACAACATCAGATAATTCTGTAGGTTTGACTTGCCTCAAAGAAGGCTCCCAGGAGATCCCAGGCAACAAACCCTCCTCATCCTTGTTCAGACAATGAGTGTCCAAATACGGGGTTTGTTTGCTTGGTTGTCTTACTATGGCCTTCCTTTTTCTGGCCAGACCTCCACATGGACATCTCGCTCCTGGTGGCAACGTCACGCCAAAGTACAGAGAGCCTAAGTACTGGAAAAACAGGGCTGTGGCTCAGCATCTCACTTCATGAACAAATGTAACACCCTCCACAACCCAAACCACTGGAAACAGGCAGTGAGGTTTTTTCTGTGACAGCTTACTTGAAAAAGAAACCTTTAAACTATGCAGCATGTTATCCTGTGGCTGCCTACCTATCTGTCAGCTTCTTGTGGAATATATCTTTGCTTTTTCTCATATTGTCTTTATCCATCTAACCGCTCATTTAATGAACAGGTCTCATGTACACTGGTCTGCATTTCTCTTTCTTCAGTATTCCTTCAGCCACCTTTTATCTTCCTTACATACAACTCACATGTTCTCCTTCTCACCTCTCTATCCATGTATCCACCCATTTTTACATTTACCTTCTATTATTCTAGCCTCTCTCCTTCTTGAGACTAATGCAATACTCTTCTATTTTGTCTCCAGAAAGACAGGACCTCCAACAAATTAATCCTCCAGCTAACACCCAGCCTAAAACCCAGCTCCCTACAACCTATTGCAGATTTTTATGCCTTTTACTTGATTATTTTATCCATCTCAAACATTACTATTTTCTTCCCTTAAATATCCAAAGTGCATTTGTGTGGGGGCGAGGGTTGTGTGAATATCATTTGAAAATGAAAGCCACAAGCTATATTGTGGTAATAGTCTATTACTTTTCTCCTCATATTTACCTCATTCAGCAATTTTTGACTTGATTCGACAATGAAAGTTAATGCTCTGATATATATATATACATCGATATGTATTTTCCTTCTTATTCCTTGATTAGAACTGTGAAAATTTTCAAAGATTTAAATTGAGTAAAGTGACTAACTGGGATCTTTCTGCTGGCTGCAACATTAGCTTTAATTGTCTGCTAATAGCTCCAAGCATTTAGCTCAATCTTCCAATGTGCAGACAAAACCGCCTTCCTAGGAGATTTTTGAGCGGTAATGGGCTCCTTACCACCCGGCGTGGGAAGCAGTTGCGTTGGTGGCAGCGGGATGCTCCTGGGTGTGCCTCACTCCAAGAACCTCCTCTGTCAGGCTCAGAAGATGGTGGAGATCAAGGATTTTTGCCCAGCCTGGTCCCTTCATGATGCTTGGTACCGCTGACCTTTCCTTTCTTGTCTCCCAGCTCTGTCATTGACTTCTGCTGGCCCACGTTATTTCCTGTATTTGGGTCTCTCCTGCATAAAAGCCAAGACAGGGTGTATCATTCCTCCAGTTACTCCAGACTTGTGTCAGCCCTCAAGGGCCAGCTTGTCATTACAACTCAGTGTTTGTGTTGGTCTAAAGAGGTTTGACAGAAGAGTTTTAACTAGAAAACACAGTTTTGCCACAATCTAAACATTTCACAGGGACACATCAATTGCAGTTACATTTCTGACGCACAGAATTTTGAAACCATTTGTTCCCATTTTCTCATTTTGTTTCAAAGATGTCAAACTTTGATAAGACAAGAATGGCTCATTACAACTTTCTGGGTTTGTTTTAGTTTCCGTTTAAACTTTTATTCTCTAGGATCTCTTTATTGTTGGAAACACGTAGAATTTCAGATGTGAAGCCTTCTGTTACAGGCTCAACAAGAAGGGGTCTGACTTCATCAGAAGAAAATGACTCAACAGGAGCGGAGCGAGCAGCTTCAACGACTTCAAAAGAATAGGGTCAGAATTTTCATCACTTTTGAAATCTTCCAGTTGGAACTTTTTATTGTGTTTGTAATCATGTTTCTATTATTTTTAGGTTATTTTGATGGCCAGAAAAAAAAAAAAAGATTAAGGCAGAAATATCAGTTTGCCATGGATCTCAAGACTTAAATCCCAAGTATTTCTACAGAATTCATCCAGTGCTGTTGGGATGAGTTATATTGACCTTGTTAACATAAAAACTGACAGCTGCACCACCTAGGTTAAAAATAGGCATTCACATAGTTCGCTCTAAAAGTTGGAGCAGGTTCACATCTTCTCTGGATCCACTGAACAGCTCTTCATTCTTTATGTTTCTATAGGGGGCGTGTGAACATTTGGGAGAGAGCCCTGTCCCACCCGGAGTTTCATAGGCCTTCCAGGTCAGACTGGGAATAGTTCTGAAGCTGTGAGAGCTCCTACCTTTGGCCACATTTTTTTCAATGGTTTGTGCCTGAGTTAGGAATTGGAAACAGAGAATGAAGGTCACTATGTGTTAAACAGAGATGTAAAAAAATCTCAGAACCAAAATAAAAATCCTTTTCGTGTCCACAAAGAACTGAGTAGTTCAGTGGTAAGGTACAGCTCCACTCTTTGCTCAGATTAGAAGCGGGTAACCTCTATTTCTGTGTCTTTAAGTTGAACTGTACCATGTAGTGTGAACCATGCATCACAGCACACAAATTAAACAAAGCCTGTTACTCTCTACTGGACAGTTTACAACGCACGGACATCTGCATTTACGGCAATTTTGAAACCAAAAATGACTAGGTTTGAACCCGTATTTAAGCCTCAGCTGCTTCAGGTGCTGACTGCTGTGTAAAATTACATTTGAAATTCTGATAGTACCGTGGTTTCTCGCTCACTTTGATAAACAGGAGAGAAGAGCTTATTTTCTGACAGCAGTGCTTTGTCTGAGAGTCCTACTGAGCTAGGAAACATCAGAAACTTAAAACTGCAAGGGAAAAAAAAAAATGGCAGGAAAGGCTCTCAGGAGGTCGGTGGGTCTTTCCTCTGCCTCAAGCCAGAAAATGCTGCCTAAACCACTCCTGACAGATGTGTGTGTAACCTCCTGAAGCCTTTCAGCAGTGGAGGCTCGGCACCTTCCCTGGGCAATCAACTCCAGCACTTCACAATACCAGCTTTAAAGACAGTCTTTCTGACGTCTAACCTGAATCTTTCCTGCTGCAATTTAAGCCCATTTCTTCTTCACTTGTTCACCAGGGGCATGAAGAATAAATTCTTCCCTTATTCTTTGCCTTTTTCATATTTGAAGATTCTTATCTTGCCATCTCTTCTTCAGGCTAAACAGTTCCTATGTATTCATTTCACCTTTATGCCATGTTTTGAGGGTTGCTGATAGTCCCTATTGCTGTCCTCTGAATGCCCTCCCACTGATCCACAGTTTTCTTAAAGTACAGCATTAAAAACCAGATGAACATGTGGCCTTAGCGGTGGAAGGACCGCCCATGTGCCTTGTGGTTGATATTGTTACACTTCCCCATACATTTCCTTTTTTTTCTATGCCTGGCATTGCTGAATCATGCATGGCTTTATATCAGCTACAAATTCCCCGTCCTTTCCTGCGCAACATCTGCCAAGCCAGCTGTTCTCCATCCCACAGTTATGGATTACCCTTCCTAGGTGCAGGCTTGACGCTTGTCCTTATTCAATCACATCCTAGTTTTTTCAGCTTGATCCTCCAATTTGTCATGTTTACCCTGCACACAGACTGTGTTCTCCGGCATATTTGGATCTCTTCCCATCATTGTATAGCTCACAATCTCCAGAAGCCTAATCTCTATTCTGCTACCCATGTCATTAAAGAACGCATCAGATGACAGCAGATATAGAACAGGTCCCAAGGCAGATGCGACTCACCCACCCTTTTGGTTTTGACATATACCTCTTTATCCGATACGGCAAATGCTGGTGACTGGCACTCTCTGCTTCTCTGCATGTACAGCACCTTGGTCAAAACTGCCTGTTTTGGTGGAGCTGTGAGCCTACATCTTCCATCCCTCCTCATTTCTATGCCTCCTGCTGCTCTCAGGATTCCTGCTGGGCAATGACTTGCTTGTTGCTACTTTATCCCATCCCTGTGGGTCTCAGCAAAGGCTGCGAAGCTCCTCAGAAACATGTTCTGAGCAGCCAAGGGACTTAGAAGTTTTGTGCCATCTCTTTATCCAGCCCTGCTTACTAATGGCCGGCCATGAAGCAATGATTTGTTTCAGGCATCTGGTTTGTGAGATACCAAAATGCTGCTTTTTCTCCCCCTTCCATTTTCCATTTAAATGCTAAATACTATAAAGAGGCAACCTCTCTGAAAACAAAACAAACAGGAAACAGTCTGCAAAGCAGCGAGTTAAAATCTTTCCAAAAGTCAGCCGTCTCTGAAGAAGCCACTTCAGGACAGGATTAAAAGCAAAACTGGGCTGTAAAGCCTGAAATCAGGTGAACTATTCAAAAACATAAAAACCAGCTATGTCCTTTGCAGTCCCAGACACATCAGGTTTCAGAGCTCAAGCTGCAGTTCTGGAATAAGTTTCAAGATAAGCTGCATCCCAGTTCCTGATTACGTACCAGCCAAGTGACTCAAGGTTTATTAGGCCCAATTTTCAAGCAAGACTGAACCTCATTGCCTTAACTCACATCACTGTCTTTGGACTCCAGCCCTCATCCAGACCCTGATTATGAAGAAAGCCTATCTCTCATTCCAAAGGAAATCTGGGCCTTCATTTCTAAGGAGCCCTGGACCTAATTTCTTAAACTAGCTTGAGCCCAGCTTCCTGAGCAAACACTGGATTAGAACTATACATAGTATTTATCCTCATTTCATTGCAGTCCCAGGCACTCTGGAAGGCGTTTTGACTAATATTAGGGGAGATGAATCAGTCCTTGGAGGTCTCAGTTCCTCTCCACTCACTATAGAGAGAGGCTGGAGTGACTAGCTTAAAATTTTTCCCTTACTTTTGGACACCTACATTAGGGCAGATGATTCCCAGCCTAGCAGAGGAGCCCAGAACCATCTGCCAGGCCAGACCCAAACTTCTAACCTGCCCTACTCCTAGTGCCTTGGAGGAAGCCACCACCCAAGTCCTTGGGCTTCTCTATCCCACAGATTCCCTTAAAGTACATTTTCTATATTTTTATTAGTTTTATTTCATGGAGTTGTTATAATCCAGCTATCTCTTCCCCTTCCCCTTGGAGGTAAGGGTAAAGCTAAGGTCAGCCTATTTTGCAAACAATAAAGGTCTTATTAAACTTGTCAAAGAACAGTGGGAGCTTTACCCCGGTGTTCAGCTAAATTTCCCTTGGAAATGTCACTAGCCCATCGAGGCACAGAATCAGAAGGTCTCTGTTTAAATTATATATGCAACTTCCTGATAATTATGTACCCTAAGGAATATCATATTCAAAAAGATGAAGGCTTGGAGGGTTTAGGGAGGGAGGGAGGGTGCTGAGAAGGAGTTTGGAAAGATAGCAGCTTGATTTACTGAAAAGAAAGCACTCACATCACAGGCAACTCAAGATGTTTTGGGGTTTTTTTTCTTTTTACAACAAAGTCAGCCTGCTGTTATGTTCCCTGCCACACAGAACATTTAGTATAAAACTTGGCCATAAGCTGTGCACTAGGTGAATTATCGTAGTTACAGAGTTGTCTGCTAGGAAACCATGTATTGCTATGGGGGAGTGGAGCAGGTTGGGGTGGAAAAGAGATCAAGGTGGGGGGGAGGATTTGGGCAAATGCCACTCGGTAAGTCTGTTGGAGAAACACATTTTTATGTGAAAATCAGCACTGCTGATCCTTCTAGTGGCATCTGGGCATGCTTGCAGCCACAGAACCGCCTGTTAGAGGAGCAAGGGCTGGAGCGAAGTCATGCCGCCGCGTGCCTCTGCTCCCCCGGGGCTCACTGCTAAATATCACTGTTGAACAGCAGCTCCTCATGCCTTGCCTGAGCCCTCCATCAAGGGGTGTGAGGGACGCACCATCTCCCAGGACCCATGAAGCCATCCTGGCCCTCACAGGGAGATGGAGCCGCTCAAGAGCAAAGCCAGGCAAGATTTGCAGAAAGCTCGAGCATTTCTTTGGATAGCAAGAAAATCTAGCGTTATAACTAAAACCTAAGTGCTAAAAATGTGATAGTGGTGGAAAACTGCAAGGCTTAAGCCAGACTTGGAGGAGATTATCTCCCTGGGGCTTCTTGCGCTTTCTCCCTCGCAGCCAGGTTTGGGCTGCAGGCAGATATAGGCACCGGGATTAGAACGAGCAAACAAAATTCAGTTCACCCTGTCGGTTCCCAGGGCCAGATCTGGGTGGAAAACAGGTTTTGCTTTTGGCTGGCTGGGTATTCCATAACTTTAGAAAAAGCTGACGCATAACGTAGTTAAGGGTTTGATCAAAATTTTTGCATGTTTGGTGCACTCAGAATTCTGAATTAAATATGGTTTATGGTGATCTAGAAAAGAAATGTTCTGTTTTGCTTCCTAGTCTTTTGATGACAGATTAGCTAAGTGTAAAACAATTTCTGAAAGGAAACTTGAAGAAGCAAAGCTCTGCGATCATTGAAGCTGGGCTTTCTAAATGCTTCAGAATATTTTCAAGTGGGAGATTCAGTAACATCAATATGGATTCACCAAACATTTTGGTGCAACTAAATCTGCTTCTTTTGCAGAAAAAAAACCCCCAAACACACCAGTGTTAAAGAATTCCCTGATGTCTCGTCTGGCATCTGGTCTGGCTTGTTTCCATTGTGAGATGTTTCCAAAACCAACCACCTCACTGAGAACTCCAATAACCAGAATGAAGAGTCCTGCCCTCAAACTGATTCTCTGCAAGGACACCCTGGGAACACCGGCATCGCTGGTGAACGATCGCCAGCGTGTGGCAAAGGCAGAAAATAACGTGGTCCCACCAAGGACTGCGGAGCTGATTCTCAGCTGAGATGAATCATTTCTATTTTCTGAACCCGGCTTATACAATTCACACCTCTGGAAGGTCTAACCTGATTTTCCTTATACCACTTGGCAACGGACAAAATACTTTCTGGCAAAACTTGTTTTTTCCACTACAAGACTGTAGGTTGGGATTGATCAAATAGGGTCTGAAACTTCCCCTAAAAGTAGTTGAAAAAGAAATGGAACAGAAAACAAAAAAAGCTTAAAAGAAAAAGCAATCTGCTATTAATTTTTTCAACTTTTTGCTTCACTGGAAAAATTGAAAAATTTTCAATTCTGGTTAACTCAAAATGTATTTTTTTTCCATTTGGCCATTGAACCAAAAAATGTGTAGTCTCTTAGCTCTTATTGGCACCTATTCTTCTTCAATTGTTTTCGTTCATTGCCCCTATTTTCAAGAGACAGCTACAGCTTTCTAATTGTATCTGCTGTGTTTGTGGAGACATTGGACAGAAGATTCTGGCTACTCTGGATGATTATAGGTTATTTTGTTTTAGCGTAAGAAAAAAGAATAATCATTGGTCCACGCTAGCTATAATTTGTGTCTCCTCTCTACGTTCAGATCCGCCAAGTATTTGCATTTAATGTCATTACACAGGAATCCCAGACTGAGTGCTCATTTTATGAAAAAGTGTTGTTCTGTCAGAAAATGCCATTTTATGATGAGTGAGATGTTGCTTGGGAACATGTTGACTTCAATCACACTTTATTTGAAAAAAACCCAGAGTGGAACTGTTTTGATTTTCCATTTTGAAGTGATTTTTCATTTCAGCTTTTTTTTTTTCCATTGGTATTATAATGACATTCAGTTTTAAAAAGTAAAACAGGAAGGAGACATTTCAGTCATTAAACCCCAAAAGTTTGAGCAATCTCCAGAGCTATTGCATTTCCTCAGAATTTTACAGAAAATATGGGAAAAAAATCCCATCCCAGAATTAAAAACAATGAATGAGAAATTGTGAAGTCTCTCAAGAGTGGGCAGAATAATTCCTACACAGGTTTAAAAATCCCTATTAGGAGAAGAGTCACCCGAGCCCAAAGTCAATACGAGATCTGTATGTGGGTTTTTTAGCTTATATAAAGTATTGTAGAAGCTGCTCGCCGCCAGCATGGATCTGGGGCTCTGGCGTCACCCAAGTAAAATGAGATGCTTCCAGCGACTCTTCATACCACGATGGGGTCACGATGCTGTGCCACATCAGTGCATTGGTTCATACACCAGCACCCAAACACCTCCCATTTTAGCCTCTGCCACCAAATCGGGCTGTGTTTGTGGGGTCCCCAATGCACCAGCCGGAGGTGACCGGTGCACAGCAGCTCTGGCCCGGGTGGCACAACCATCCTCACGTCCCCTGGATTCAGCCTGCGAAGCAGTGGCTTGCCAAGGGGAATGCAATGGGGGATTTTCCTTGGCCTTTCTACATTACTCTTCCTTGCCCTCCTGCTCAGACCTCCCCTGTAGTCTGAAGCCCGGCTCACCACCTCTTCTGCACCTCCTAAAACAGCGTGAGCAAGTCGCCCCCAAAACTCACAGCGCCGGTCTCACTGCAATTCTCTGCTCATTGCATCTCCCGCATAATATTGCATCATTTTCATGGAAAAAAACTACTCCATGTCGTCCCCCCCCCCTTAGATCTCTGCCTTCCTCTCTTGCCTTCGGTGCTTTGACAGCTACTCTTCCCCCCACCCTTTGTCAAAACACCAGCTTTGATTTGAGCCAAGTAAAATAAAAATTGACATGTGATTGACAGCAGCCCAAACAGATGCACGGTTTGGCAGGCTGAGGTTACAGAGAATGAGCAAATAAATAGAGACACTGGGCGGTCAAACGTGTCACCGACATGTCGAGAATAACTAGCTGGAAGAGTTGCTTTGTTTGGGCTGTGTATTTAAGGCTTCCGATTTGTACCCTCTGATCATCAGCCAAGTGACTTAAGTAATTTTTGCCTTTCAGGGCAAATTTTAAGCCCCACATTTAAAAATGGTTTACAACAGTTCCCTGCCCCTTGGCATTTCTTGTTGATCTTAAAATTTGTCAAGTACTTGGAGAAACCTGTAAAAGAAAGATACACTAGAGCTGCTGCATGTTTTCTGCTCGGCACCAGCTCACGTTTTCCTTCTCTCATCAGGTGGGCTGAGTTTTCAAAGGGACTCTGCGCCTGCTAGGGAAGACACAAATAAGGATGTGCAAACATTCGTGGGTGCAAGTGGCAAAAAGCCGTGGCGAAAAGCATAAAGGCATTTGAAAGCTCAGTTTTCTCCTTCCTTCTTCAGAAAGTGAACTTACAGACAGAGAAAAATAATTACCCGTTCCATCTTAATTACCAAGAGTAGAATTTCTTCTTTTGATTCTCAACGCATTAAGCCATTCAAACAATTCTCTGCAAATTACATGGTCGAAGTGAACCTGAGCAACTTATCAAAGAGCTACCACCAGCTAAGCCCAGGGAGAAAAAAGGCTTTCTTCTAACGTGTCACTACCTAGTGACCAGTTTCAGACGGGCCTGTTTTGGGAAAGAAGCGACATTTTTCATTCCAAAAATAGCACTATTTAGAGATGTGTTAGGGTAAGACTTCATTCATTCAAAGGATAACCTTTTCAAAACCTCTTACTTAAAGCCTCGCTATGTCAGGAAGTTGTGATAGTTAATTATAGCAGTACAGCTGGACGGTTGCAAGCCATGTTGTGCGCACGCTGCTTTGTCAGTATGTGCCTGGGATAAACCTAACTGGGATTTAGGTGGTTATACTGATTTACCTGCCTTTACACTGAACTTACGTCTGTGCCATTAATTGTGTGCAAATTAACTTCTAACTGATGGACTAACCTGCAGTTTTCATGTGTTCTCAGGTATAAGTGATAAGTTCTCAGGTTGGGGCTTGTCTATACAGAGGATGGCCATGCTCAGCAGTGATACCTCTGGGCTAACAGCCCTCCACCCCTTGGGGAGTTAGGACAGTGGTCCCTAGGTAGGATTAATTAGCAGAGGGGCAGCGTTGTGCTAGCGTAGCTATGCAGGCTCTGGGTGGGAGCTGGCAAGTCCACAACAGCTCTGCACTGCACACCTGAAGGTAACTGCTGAAGTTTTGGCATCTGCATGCTGCAGGCTACAGACGCATCTTTAGTGTGTCTGTGAGAAGTGACGGTGTGACTGCAGCACACCAGCAAAGGAACAACAGCCTTATTGTTACCGAGGGACAGGGCTAAGCATCATGGAGAAACACCCTCCTTCCCCTCTCCCAGCAGCAGCCACTGCCTCACACACTGTCCCACCGCCTCACCAGCATCCCCTATCCTGCACTGGGACCTCAGGCGTTGCCCTGGTGCCAGGAGGAAAAGGGATTTTTCAGTTGCACTTTCACAACGAGGCTTTTTCCTATCAGAAACTTGCTCTTCTTGGTGTGGTTGACACCTTCACAAACAGTGAAGGTCTTAGGGCTCCCTGGCGTGCAGCAACAACAAGGGTTATCAGGTTTCCTTAAAAATATCCACAAAGGTGAGAGCTTGGAGGTCCTGGGAATCCCTATTGGTGCCAGACCTGGGGGGGTCCCCAGCTTCTGTGCTGAGTTTTGGGAGCACTGAGAGCCCCAGCAGCTGCAGGCTTCCTCCTATGGTCAGGGTACAGATGGGCACCGGAGGCCCTTAATACACTAATCCAAGCCTAGGACCTTACTTGGTTGCCTATCAAAGATGGGATCTGCAAGGCGCAGGAGAAGTCTTGATCCACCAGTTGTTAGATATGATCCCATTCCTCTGCTCTGTGGAAATACAGGGTGCTGCTAAGTGACAAGGAGCAGTCAGTGGGCACCTTCAGCTCCCTGCAAGCTCCTGATGTTGCTCCTCACACGTTTCTGGTTTGCAATAATTCATCAGATCACTTTCCCAAATAACTGTATGTGAATTGATTTACCATCCCCAGACACAGGGTGGTTGGTTTTCTTGTTGTTGTCACTGCAGTTTTTTTAACAAGTGTATGAAAGAATTTCAAGCTGTGCTGCTTAGTTTCAGAGACATGTAGGGCAAGCCAGTCCTCTGATTTTGGTGACTCCAACCCCACTTACTGTGAGTGCTATTTGCAGAGACGCTTTAAAGCTAGAAATCAATGTGTAGTTACTGTTTACCATGAAAATGAACATTTCAGCCTCTTACACTAAAAGGGAAAGAAATTTTCTAGTCACCTGCCATTTAAATCGCATCTCACACACAGTCACTAATTTAATGCAAATCTCATACGGCTTCCTTGTATTTGTCATTTCAGTGCATTTTTGTGCTTGTAGTTTTTATGCTAATGACCCTGCTCCATTGCTAACTAGGTCTTTATACCTATCATTTCAATGCTACTGGTAATTACACAGTTATGTGTGTATATACGGGTGCGTGTTCAGTGCACTCAGCTCTCTGTCACCTCTTTATTGCTGCCTGAGAGAAGCGAGTTCTCACTGTCAGCGTGATAGTGGGGTTTTGTTTGCAATGGCTTTCTGCAACTCTGAGTCTGATCAATATAAAAATTTCAGCAAATGTTCCAAGTGACAATAAACAGAACACTGTGGATTTGGGTAAAAACTGGAAAACCTGAGGATGGCAAATAAGGACACAAAGCCTTGCTCTGCTCTTCGCTAGAAGTGGCTCTTCTGTAACCCACTGGTGCCAGGGATGGACCCCTTCCAGCAGCACACCCCATACTGGCTGTGTCTACGATAAAACCACTAAGACCCTCAAGGATTTATTGCTCATGATCCATTTGGCCAGGGAGAAAATGGATGAATCTGTGCAGAGGGAAGGGGAAGAGAGGAGTAAGTGGCCCTAAACCCCACTTACAAGTGGAGAAAATAAGAGAACTCGGAGAACCACAGTAAGAAATGATGAGAGGCAGTTGAGATAGTCCTTTACAGAGAGAGAAAAGGGAAAGCAGCAGACTGCCCGGGACACACTGTGCTTGGTGCCTAGCGTGGTTTTCTCCCGTACTTATTGCCTTGCTGCATGTTTTTCTCATGACTCACTGAACTGAGGGTGTGCATCCCTGGCAGCACAAAGTTTTAAGAGACTGCTCAGAGAGCTGCAAGATGCAGCAGTCGGGGGGTGCTGGGGTTGCCTGGGATGAGCAGCAGGCTGGGGAACTCCCTAATGCACCCAGAAAGACCCGAGGAGCCCACCCGATTTTCTTGTTTTCTTAGGTCCCTCCTCACCCCTCAGCCAACACAATCAGTTTGCTCAACAACAGCAGCAACCGCTCTGCTGCTCCTTCCTATGTAATTTCAAAATAATTTCTCCCTGTGGTACCAGAGTGAATCCCAATCCCAGCTGACACTGGTGTAAATGGAGACCAACCCCGTTGCTTCAGCAAAGCACTTCCAGCCCAGGGCTCTTGACCTGGCCCCTCCGGATCCTCCTCCCACGATCACACACAACAGCTACGGAATTGCCGCAGGAGGACTCTCTGCAAGGGGACTGAGTAAACTCAATGACAGCCTGAAATGAAACATGACACGCAATCATTTCCAAGCACGTTGAGAAGAGATTAACATGCAGCCCTGAAAAAAAAAAGAAAGTTTCATTTTGTCCTCAGTGCTCTTGACAGAAGAATCGTCTGCAACTTACTCAAACTCCGGTGAAAGCTGAGATGAGCAGCTGATGGCTTCAGCCTCCTTATGGATCAGGCTGCTGAAGAGCAGCTGGGGATGAGGATGACTCCCCTACCCTTCTGCTTTGATAGAGATAAGGCTGAAATATACTTCAGATTAGGAGGCATTCAGGCTGCTGGAAGGTGACTGGAAATGCTGCAGAGGATGCGAGTACAAAATGTAAACAGCAACATGGGGAGAAAATAATTGAAAAGAGTCTGCCAGGCAGAACAAGCAAGCTAGGAGAGGTCAGCCCCATGTGCTGGCTTCTGCTAGGGGTATGCAGAGAAACCTCAGGGATCCTGGCAATTAAAACACTGGCACAGAAGAGTTACTGTCTGCATTATGGAAACATTTCAGAACTTGAAGCAAAATCAGGCACCTTCTGTACTTGGCACTGTACAAACAAGTAAGGAGAGAGATTAAGCAAAGAGCTTATATAGGCAAAACCTGGGAAAACTGAGGCACAGAGCAGTAGGTGACTTGCTGAACGATTTTGGAGCAGCACATCTTTTTTCCTGCTTCTCAAGCCAATGCCTTATGCATTTGTTTGTACTGCTCTTTGGAATGCCTGAAACATGCACCGTCACCCCATCACCTTGCAGACACACCAAGCCTTGGGAGGGCAGGGGAACGCCACAGAGTGAGGTGCACCCATGGTGTCTCGCTGCAAGACAAGTCAGGGAGGGGAGCAGGAGAGCTGTTGAGACTCAGGATTGAGGAGGAACTGGTTGTCCAGGCCCAGCTGGCCCCAGAAACAAACATCTCCAGTCCTTCAGAGGAGACAGGTCTGGCCCAGGGCACAGCAGTGCAGTTGAGCGCATTCTTGTTTCGGCTCTTGCTCCCCAAGCCAAAGTTCAGACAGCTCTTGCGCTGTCAAAGCTATGCGTGCATTTAACAGATATTAAAGTCCACCAACGGGCTGGTGTGAGCGTGCAAGAGAGAGACTTTTAATCTGAACTGGAAAGCAGCCAGAAACCAGTGTTTGGGCTGATTTGCATGAAATGTAGATAAGCGCCATCAGCGCCGTTGAATTCAGATGAGGCACTTGAACTACTGAATGGCAATTCAGGGGCTACAGAGAAAAGGCAGCAAAATATCCCCACCTCCTACTCTTCCACTTTTCAGGTGGTTCCAGGCTACGCCAACCCATCAAAAAGCCACAGGACTGTCCCTGACTTGTGATTTCCAGCCACGTCAAGAGGGTACTGATCACTACCAGTGTGTTTTCCCTGCAGAAAGGACCTACCGCACCTGGTGGAAATGGTTGGCAAAAGTGTGCAGCAGTGGAGAACCTCACCCAGAGGTGGGAAGAGGGTGTGGAAGAGGCAGAGCCAGGTCTGACTGTGTCACCTGTACCTGCTACAGCCTTTGCAGCATCATTTCCAGAAGAACTGGCTGGGTCAGTGATAGACCAGTGTCTGTAAGTCACTCTGGAAAGAGCAGAGCTAAACTATGATTTCCTGTAGAGCCATCTGTTAAGTGGATTCTCTGATGTCTAATATAGGCTCACACTACATCCTACATCATTCGAGGGAAGGAAGGCCCTGCAGAGGGATTTGGATAGGCTGCATTGATGGGCCGAGGCCAACTGTATAAGGTTTAACAAGGCCAAGTGCCGGGTCCTGCACTTGGGTCACAACAACCCCATGCAACGGTACAGGCTCGGGGAAGAGTGGCTGGAAAGGACCTGGGGGTGCTGGTCAACAGCCGGCTGAACATGAGCCGGCAGTGTGCCCAGGTGGCCAAGAAGGCCAACGGCATCCTGGCTTGTATCAGGAATAGTGTGACCAGCAGGACCAGGGAAGTGACCGTGCCCCTGTACTGGGCACTGGTGGGGCTGCACCTCGAATACTGTGTTCAGTTTTGGGCCCCTCAGTACAAGAAGGACACTGAGGTGCTGGAGCGTGTCCAGAGAAGGGCAACAAAGCTGGTGAAGGGACTGGAGAACAAGTCTTACGAGGAGCGGCTGAGAGAACTGGAGTTGTTTAGTATGGAGAAGAGGAGGGGAGACCTTATCGCTCTCTACAACTACCTGAAGGGAGGTTGTAGTGAAGCGGGTGTTGGACTCTTCTCCCAAGAAACTAGCGATAGGACAAGAGGAAATGGCCTCAAGTTGCGTCAGGGGAGGTTTAGACTGGACATCAGGAAGAATTTCTTTACCGAAAGAGTGGTTAGGCATTGGAACAGGCTGCCCAGAGAGGTGGTGGAGTCGTCAACCCTGGAGGCGTTCAAAAAAGGTGTAGACGTGGCACTCCAGGGCCTGGTTTAGGAGTCATGGTGGTGTTAGTTGATGGTTGGACTTGATGATCTTAGAGGTCTTTTCCAACCTTACTGATTCTATGATTCTATGATAAATATTATCTCTACCAAACTTACTCTCTCAGAACTGACCAAGAGGTTTGAAAAGCTGTAATGGAGACACTCATGCACACTGCACTGGCACAAGCAAGCACAGGCACACACATGCAGAGCGTGACGGCATAGTCTACTTTTCCTTAGGCAATCATGTTTAAAAGCTGCTTTTTTTTTTTTTTAAAGATACAGTTAGTTCCTTTTGATTTTTAAAAAATGCATATACTGCACAATCTGAGCCATTTGCACTAATGATCAAGAAGCTGGTTGGGAAAAAAAAAACCCAAACCCTGAATCCAACAGTTTGGCAAATTAATCTGTTATGTACACATCCATAATTCCCTTAGCAAAAAGCTGGGTAATGTATCAAATGGTGTCTTTTGCTCATTTGCTTGACAAGTACAATTTATTTTTAATATTTACCCTAATGTTTTATAACATTCTAGCAAATGTTCTCCACTATATGCTTTGCAAAAGTTCATGAATGTTTAGTGACAAGAGACGTCGTCACAGTTCTATGCTATCACATCTATGTGGTAAGAGCGGAAGGAAAGAGAAATGTAGCAAGAAAGGAGGATAGATTTTTCTGAGTGCTAAGAGAGGCAGATTATTAAGGCTTCATTGAGTTATTATATTCACTAAAAGGTTAAAAAAGAGCATCTTTAGAATACCTCCAAATCTTTCTTTCTTCTTTCTTGAAGAGGAGACAAAGAAAGAAACTAAATACAAATGAAATTAAATCAAATGAGTTCCTGGATTGCTTAATATGGTATTTTACCCCCATTTAAAATACCCCTCAGGAGACTAGGCTGATTTAATAAGTCTAAGAGATGTTGCAGTGAAGACTGAACTGCCTTGATGAAAGCACAACTTGGCTGGGGCTGCATTAGCCTAGGAAACATGTTCCAGCTTCTTAAAAGGAGTCTTTTAATCTATTTCTGAAATGGAAAGAAAGGATCAGGCAGAAGACATTCATAAAGGGGAAAAAAGGATACATGCACTTACATAGATATGTGATGGAAATTGTTCTAATTGTAGTGTCTAATTGCAGAGAAAAGCAAACTGCAACGGTTTAACTGGTGAATTTAATGTGAAGACAGACACTTGAAGTCAGAAGGAAGGACCTTTTCCTGCATGTCCCATGCTGTAACTCACGGTGTCTGACAGGTCGCTTCTTCCCTGCACACCGCAGCATCTCAGGCCTAGAGATGACTTTAACTTGAATTTTGAAGTTTTACATACTGCCTGGGTCTCCCGCTAGGTTTCTCTGCAAGGCTGAATTCTGGAGCTCCCCCGGTGAGCTGTCCTTTGAGATCTTCCTAGGCAAAAGGGAACAGCTCATGTCTGAAAATGCCCAAGCTTGCACGACTGTAAACTATCATGAACTCAACACATGGGCTGCTGACAGTGGTAGATGGTTGGTCCTCCCTGGGCCTCCTCTGATGAAACCTGTTGGATTCACAATTCCAGCAGCTAGGGAGGGGACAGGCTTTCCTCCCTCCTTGCAGAAGAGGGAAATAATCCCCTCCAATTTTGTAGTGAATGCTCTTGAGACATATTAAACCCTCTGCAGGGTCAGTATCAGCTGTGAAGAAACATTAAGTCCCCCAAGGTCTGCCCTGAGCCATGGAGACCTTGATAGACCTTCTCTATCCATTTCCCCAGATTCTTGGCTGGAAGCCACCAACAGCTCTCAGAGCTACTGCTCCAGCAACCTCAGTTCCCAACCAAAACCGACTTCATCCTGGTCTGAGCAGAGCCTGGGCAGGGAGGGGTTGAGCACGAACCACCCACCTGGACATGGCTTGGAGATCAGCAGAAGAGAGGCCAGATGCTTCACAGCCCTTTTTCCAGCCCTGGTAATTACAGCCCCAAATGCTCTCAGCTGTGATCGTCTGAGTACAAACTGCCATCCCTCCTACACTATCCCAGCTCTGGCTGTCTTGCACAACACCCAGTTTTAAAATACAAGTTATACGAATGCATCTAGGAAGGCACATGATCACATGCATTTTGGTTTACTGTCAGAAGATGCCTGGTGTGCTGCAGCTCAGAGAAGCTGTTCTTTGGGGAAATTTGCCTGTGTAAGACTCCGGGGATGCTTCTGAAATTGTTCACATCCAGTCTTTTCTCACTGACGATGAACACAAGCTTCTCTGCACACACTGGTAAATTCCTGACCTTGGAATAAAAATATAGGAGCTGTTTTCAATAGCCGGATGGGAAAACAAATGTTTTTCATATGTTGGACCATTTCTGTCACTTCATTACTGCAAAGGAACAATGTCAATGTGCTTTTATTTCACCCAAAATAAATAACAAACAAGCTTCCACACTCCAGAATCCAGCCACTTAGAGTAACTGATTTTCTGCTTATTTTTGTGGTTTTGGTAACACTTTCAAGAAAATGTTTCTCCGCAATTCTCCTGTCGCAGGTACGGTTACAAAGGAAGAGGATTTGGTATAACAGCAGAAAGCCACAGGTAGAAGATGAGTGTGTGAGCTTTGGTCCTTGGCTTTTAAGTTTGGGTGAGCTCAGACTGGTCTTGTGGGACACGAGAAGCTGTCTGGGCTTTGTCTGGGGGATGGCTCAGTATCTTGGCTTCTCTTATGCCAGTTTTCACCCAGGCAATATCTCATTGCACATATTTCCTCCATGAAACACCATAATATCTTGGGCATAAACCATCCTTCTGTCCCAACGCTTCAACCAAGGATGGGGAGGAGGCTGCTAAACCTCTGCCCTCACTTCCAGAAGGGGCTGCGCTGGGTGTGGGGGAAGGCAGTGAGGGGATTTTATGTTTACAGCCCTATTTTTAAAAGTGCCACTCAAAAGTAATGAAAAGCCCAGTTCAGCAAGGACTTATTCATGTGCATGGCTTCTCTGAAGTCAGGAAAGCTGCTGGCTGGGAAACCTCCATTTATCTTCTTGAGCGCTTACTCACAGGAGGCATCCGAAGAGAGCCCCTGCACGGCTGGTACTTCTGAAATCAGGTTATTTATCTTGGTGGCTAAATGCGGATTTAGAGACCTCCTTTTCCCCCCAACTTTTGAAAGTTTCAGTGAAAACTTGTGATACTCCACACATATGCACTCTTGTAGGCCTTTTTGATTTGTTATTCAAATGTTTTCATCTAAAAGTTTTGATTGAAGTAATAGAAAACCTGTGTCATGACTAAGATTTCCATGGAAAAAGTCAATTTCTGCTTAAATATATTATTTTTAAAAACCAAAGTCATCAGTAAGTCCAGCAGCAATAACAACAGCAAACTGCTAAAAGCTTTGAATTTATACATATACTTAGGAGAAATATTTCAATTCCTAATTCAACTTTTGCAAGACATATCCCCATAACAAAAAGCAAAGCCAGACACACTATGAAAAATCAATGCTTGTTTCAGACTGCAGATTTTCATGAGCTCCGCCAAAGTGAAATGTAAACCTGCATATGCCAGTGGTGAATTGTGACAACCCCTCTTGTCCAGCAACTGCAAAATCCTTCATCAGCTGGACAAGAGGGAGCTTATTTGAATTGCACGGACACAGATTCAGATAGTGACACCATGTAACAGTGATAACAGCAAGGACAGTGAAGAAAAGGTACCTATGGAGAATGTACTGCCTCCATCACTGAAGGCCTGTAAGAATAGTTAGGAAAAATATTTGCCAGGGACAATAGAAGTAGCATTGATGCTGCTGTGGATAGAGAGATGGACTAGATGACTTTTTAAGGGTGTTTCCAGAATTATTCTCCTAGCATTTTATGATCGGTTGAATATCAGTAAATATTTGATTGCAGGCAGCAGCAAAGGAGTTGGGGCTAAGGGGTAAAGCCCAAATACTGCTCAGAGCCTCTGGGACAGAAATTCATGCGTTGCGTCATTTCATGTCAGGACTACACAGTGTGAATGGCAAAACGCTTCTAAGTCTGGGCTAGGACTCGTTTATAATCGAGATGTCTTTGACTTGACAATGGCTAATGATGCCTTGGTATAGGCTGATTGCCGGTGAGGGACGGAGGAGGCTCCCCTGGGCATTGCACTGACGCACGAGTGAAAACAGAGGATTAATTGATGTTTTTATTCTCGAGGTGCTCAGTGTTTTGTCCCTCCCCTCTCCCCCCACCAACTTAGATTTAATATGACATTTCACTGCAGGTACCTGACGGAGATTTCTGGCCGTGATAGCTCTATTACACCAGGTTGCTGCCGCTCTCCCCACCTGGCCCCGCGATGCTGCTGCTCTTTTCGTCTCACTGTCGGTGTGAGTCACCGTACGACTGATGCTGCTGGTGAACATTTATTTCCCGGAGACACAGCGAAGCCCCCGCTGTGCAAACTCCCGTCGCTGTTGTCTGTCCCCACGCTGAATTAAAGACGGGAATAAGGGAAGGGCTGTGCTCCTCCGTGTCTCCGTGGCTTAATCTTATAAGTCCCATTTAACGTAATTTAGACCCATGAAGCTTAACTCTTGTTTAACTTCATTAGGAGCTGAGAGCTTTGAGCGTTTTTGACATGGCCTAACACTTAGGGACCTGTCTGTCATTTTATGGGTAAAATGCGTAAGATTTAGATGCTACTGAGACCCTCACAAAAATCATTAGCTGCCATCTCTGAGTCTGCGGGGCTCTCAACGGTGAGAGCCTTCAGTCTACAGTGATACAGCCCCAGACCTGCCCCACCTCAGAGGTATTTTTATGATTTCTTCTTAATTTGGGGGGCAGCAGGAGGGAAACAGAGCAGCACTTCTCCATCAAACAAATTCAGAATCAGAAACCCCACAAAAATCCCCATCTGCCTAGAGGCTAAATTATCTCCAGTAGAAACAAACTTAGATTTGCGAACATAAATGATCAGAGCTTCATAAAGACTGAGTCTAATTGTACAAAACGGTGATTAGACAATTTCCTCTGGGGATGCGCGGTTTCCTTCCGAAAAAGTGACACTGGGGCAACCTCTAGTGGAGGCGAGGAGCTGCCTTGCGCCGGCTTAGGCAGCGCTGGAGTCCAGCCCAGCGGAGAGACTAGGCTTTCTGCTGCGTGGCCAGACCCTGCCCCAGCTCCCTGCCAACTCTGTTTGTAATAAGTGCAAAAAAGAGGCGAGGTCCTACAAGAACAGAGCTTGAGTGCTGCCCGAGATGGGCAACTGGCCTCTTTGAGTGCAAATATGGCAACACCCATGTTATTGTCCAAATAAGAATTTCTTCCTTCTGGCTAGCCAGTCCTCAGGGCTATTCAAAGGCTTGCTTCTATTTTTCCGATTCAGCTTTCAGAGTCATTTCAGGCCAAGTCCAAAGGGAAACTCACTTTGACTTTAAACAAAAATCCAGAAAATCCCCACCAGCTGCTCTGAGATGCCTGTTTGGGAAGAAGCTCCAGGAACAACTGAAGCCATAACACAGGGCTCTGAGCACAAGACATGAACCAGAAGCCAGGCAAGAAATTATTACTTCTGCTTCTATTCCATTATGCTTTATGCTAAAAGACTTAAATGATCAATGCTGTGTTAATAAATTTCATTTGGCTCATTTAATAGATGACTTAGTAGAGGAGTGAGTTTGGCCATGACCAGTAATGAATTAATAACTATGCAAGTAGCACATTCCCTTACAGAAATACTTTATACTGGCGTAATTCTTTATTCCAAGGGAAACACAGATGCTCTGCAGGACTTCGCTGCTTCGTTACGAGTATAGGTGTAGCTTTGATTTGGAGATAGGCATAAAATGTTCCTTTAGGACACAGGTTGAATGAGGCTCTGCTACCAGACACTGCCAGAGAGCTGAACCTCAGAGCCAAGAGTTTATATCCCAGCTGGCCTGAGTCCTCCTGTTGTGTTTCCTCGCTAATGACACTAATTTCCCTGTGCTTTGCAGCGTGCGGTCTTGAGATGGGAGCTAAAAATGAAGTTTGTCAGCTTTGTTCAGTTGGATCGTAGGAGTTGCCGGCTGGCTGGCTGGCATTTGCATTACAGCTTTTTCGGCTGCCGGCCCCAAATGCCTCCAAAATATACTGTGGATGATGCTGCACATGCAGCTTGGTTGGGGTGGACATGCTGAATGCCCAGATCTCAGTCCCAGTTATTCCAGCGATGCCAGAAGACTTGTGCACGCTGGAGGGAAAGTGCTCTTGATGGGGAAGGGGGTTACACTGACCACCCGTGGTGCTTGCTGCTTCTAGCACCTTGTGCCAGCACTTCGGCAGTAGGACTTTCTTTTAAATGAGGCTTGTTCTGTAGTGAAAATAGCAGGCACCGTGCCAGAAGCAGCAAAGCAGCATGGATGAAATGTGGCAAAAGGAAAGTGGCTGCAAAGTCTGAGTGAGGCAATCCTTTGCCTTGGAGCAGGCAGGCTGGACCAGCCGTGGTCCCCCCGCGCGTATGGTGTGCTGCCAGGCAGCGGGTCAGGACGTATGCTGGTATCAGTGTGGGCAGGGAAGGAGGACACTTCTTCTGCTCCATTAGTGTCTTCTGTGTCTGAGAGGAGCTTTGCTTGGTGTCTTCTTCTCTCTAATCGAGGACAGAGGTCTGCCCAGTGCTGAGTGTCCCCAGCAGCAGGGATGCCACAGAGTCTCTTTAGCCCCTTGAAATGCATCAGGTTTGCTTAGAGTTATAATATTTCTTCTAGCACTTAAACGGCAGTTTCCCTGCCGCAGCCCCAGCCCGTTAGTTCTCACGTTGTTGTCAGTGACTAATGAGGATAATTTCTCCCCACTTGCCCTGTAACAGCCTCTTTTCCAGTTGCAAACAGCACTCCTGCCTCCGTACAGTCATCTTTTCTCCAGCCTGAGCCTGCCTGTCTCTCACAGGCCCAATTCTCAAAACCTTTTCATCATTTTTGTGGCTCCCCTACCGATATGTGCTGCTGTAGGTTGACGATATGCATCAAACTGTTGTAACTTGTGGAGGGCAGGAGAGGACCAAGCTGGCCTGCAGCACACCTTGGGCTCTGAGCAGCTCTGCTCTGGAGAGCTGGAGAGCCGGTCACGCTGGAGCGGGGATAACGTGGGTGGCACAGGCAGCGGGAGGGTACGTCGTTCAAATAAAGCAGCGAGACCTGCTGGTGCAGCAAACGCTGCACACGAAGCTCAGACCATGCTCTTCACAGGGATGGGAGGAGGGGAAGGGAGCTCGACAAACCTGTGCTCTGCTGTATGGATGTCCCTGTAAAAGCCCTTTGGGCTGCTCTAGCCTGGAGTTAGAGCAATGCTAGCCATGGCACAAATGACAAAGATGCTACTACTGCCGCCCTGCTGAAGTGTGCAGAAGCAACTGTAGGCTGAAACAGCTGTGAGGAGCAGGCAGAGAGGCTGCCTTTGCAGAGGCAGGTGAGAAAGCAAGAACGGTGGTAGGGACCATATTACCGCAGTCCTTGGAAATGTCCTTTCAGACTAACTGCAGGTGCCGTGCTGGAGCAGGGGTTCCCATAGTAATATCCCATACCAGCATTGCCATTTTGGCATTCGCTGTTTGCTTTCTTGCAGCACAAATCTCTCCCACCAGTGCATGAATTAGTCCCTATATCCTGCAGGTCTGCTGAGCTTTGTAGACCCTATAAGCAAACTGAGAGACCCCAGGAGGAAAAGTTGCTGAAAATGAGGGATTATAGTTATTTCCATGGTGGAACTTGCACTCCCCGAGTATCAATCTGCGCCTCCATCTAGTGGTTAGAGCTATATAAAGAGGGTAAAAGCAGCCTATAACACCCAGCAGAAGACATCCCTCTGGTTGATAGCAACTCCCACCACTCACCCCAGAAGGTCCCAGCTGCCCGTCCCACTGTTGGCCAACTGGACACAACTTGTGTTTTACCAAGTTCCGTCCAACACTCACTCCAGAGACAGCTGGAAATGTCGGGAAACTGAAGCAGCCCCATCCTAGCCAGGCATGTAAGCTTTTGAAAGTGTCCCTCTCCCAAGCCAACGAGATCCCAAGGCACAGGAGCCAGCTGGCTCTCCTCTCCCTCCCTGTGATCACTGCAGTGCAGTGACTATGTTGGCTGGCTCCGTTTCTGGGCTGCTTCTGGAAGGAGAAAAGGTACCATTTGAGGAACCAGGAACAAAGTAGTTTGGGATACTGAGAGCAGAAAACCGTGCCAGACCTGCTAACATCCAGGCACAGCCTGCCTGGAGGCCCTGTCTGAATATGCTGCTATTATACAAAATGAGGTCACTTGCCTAAAATAGGACTAAAATTGCCCCGAATTAGCAACAGGGTTCCCTCTACTTTAAAACACAGGGGTCAGACCTCCAGCACAGATTTAGTGACTTCAACAAAGCTATGATTTTGCAACTTGGAGCCACGGGGATCTCCCCCAAAAGTCCTTTTTGTCCTCCTCTCCCCTCTACCCTATTAGTGGAAACAAAATAGGGGGCAAGTTTCTGATTAAGATGCACAAACAGTGCATTATTCAACAACTGATGCAATAAATGTGCTGAGTAAAATCACTGCCAAAGCTCGTTGTGGTGCTTTATGGGGCTGCTCTAAGAGTGTGAAAAAACGTTTGCTGCATATTATTAAATGATGAAAAATGCCAAGCTCGCAAACAAACTGTGCAATGAATGTGGCTCGACTGCCTCTAGTGAGAACATGATTGAGCCGATATAAGTGAGGTGGCAGAGGGAGAAGGGGGGATCTCTCACTGTACTGCTGCCATGCTGTGCTGCAGTGATTACAGGGCAAAGTGACCTAAAATAACAGCAGAGTTTCCACCCAGCCCCACTCCAACCTCACAACTGATCTAGAGTAGGACAAGTACAAAAAGCACTCTGCCAGCCATAACCGCAGCCCAGGTGGCTCAGATCCTAAATGATGTTTTTCTCTGCCTTTTGGCAGCTTACGTCCGCAAACCATGTGCAAGCAGCATGATGCAGAGTCACACTACACGTGTGATTTCACCGTTCAGGAAAACAGCACCTCCAGCACTGTGCCCAGGAACATCACAAATCTCGCAGGTGGCTTTTGTGGCAGGGCGGCACGTGGGGGCTGGCTGGGCATCTGTCTCTTTGCACACCCTGTTCGGGCTGGGGGGATTTGGCCAGAAATTTGAGCAAGCTTCCACCTTCACTTGGACGGCTTGGGGCTGAGCATATTCTCTTGCACCTTTGCTATGACGGGGGGTCTGTTAGGTGGTCCTAATTCTCCGAGAAGGTCATAAACCCAGACTTTTAGGAAGCAGAAATTATTGCGCGTATCACAGGGAGTACTGAGCACCCATTGTGGCCTTTGGAGCGATGCTGGAGGACAGCGTACCACATGGTGCAAGAAGCCAGCCCAGTCCCAAAACAGACCTGGTCATGGCTTGGCTACAGAAGTTTGTTCCAGTGCTGACCTGAAACTTATTTGCCAAGGCAAAGGCACAGTTTTCACCTGCTTCACCAAGGCAGGAGCAAGCACTGGTGCTGCCAACCTGACAGCAGACCTCCCGAGCCCTCCCCTGGTGCGGGCAGCAGCTTTGGCATGCTGGCACTGATGTCGACCTGCTGAGGTGGCACTTTGCCCTGCTCTCAAACCTGTGGTGCCTGCATCTGATGAGACATAGGTGCTAATCAAGCACAGATTTTAGTGGGGCAGTGAGGAGAGCAGCAAATGGCATTTTATCATCAGAGAGCCTTCTGTGCCAGACAAAACACTTACTGAGCATCACTGCAAAGGAGCTGTCTCTTGGCATCTTACGCTTATGTGAAAAAAATCCCTATTAGTTGAAAAACGCCCTTCTCCTGTTAACAGCCAGCGGGATATTGTGTATCGATGTTATTAACCAGGCAGTATTGCTTTCGGTTCAGATCTATATTCACCCTGGCCTTGGGTCACTCAGGTGAAACCCCAGCTATACGGATCGGAAGGTGCAAGGGCATTCTGTTGCTTATCTTCTGCTCCTGGGTTGGGGCTTGTTTTCTCTACACTAGCTAGAAAAAAAAATAAAAATAAAAAAAATCACCCTGTGCACAGACCAAAACCTGCCATGAAGTTTTGTATGAAACAAGCAGTGCATGGGTCTTTCAATGGCCTTTCAGATAAGGAAGAAATTTCACCCATGGTGCACTAAGATAAGCTGCCGTGCACCGGAGATCAATGATTTTCTCCTCTCTGTGATCTAAGCTGGACTCAGAGAAATGATGATCTTCTAGAAGCGGCTGCTGGGACCTGGCCATGTTTCGCCTGCCGTTTCCATTCAGAGTGAGCAGTTAAACCCCTCTGTGCTTTGCCGTGTCGATGAATGTGCAAGAGTGAAGATAGCAGAGAACCAGTCCCTAAGGCTCAAGGAGTCAGACGGACCCGCTCTGTGCACCAACTTGAAGTACCCAGAGACCCACACAGTCGATGGACTATAGCAGGGGAGAGGCTATCAGAGTAATTGAGAGAGAAACACTGAGTCCTGGGGAAGAAGCCGGATTTAGTATTGCTCTAGGAGCTGAGCAAATTTAGGCTGGCTCCAGTGCTGAGATGAGACTGTGCAGCAATTTGGTCCTCTTAGACTCCAACTTTACCCTTGCACTTCTGTTCAGTGGCTTTCTGTCTAATTTAGTGCCTTGTGCTGGGAACGGATCTATCCATTGCCTTGGGATAAAGACTGCCAGGCTGTGTCAATAAGATGTACTTTACAGGAAAGAGTGAAAATCATACTAGGGGCTGGTCATGCAGGTGCTGAGTTAGGAGGAAGCTGCCCTGGGACTGGGTGAAAGCTGGGAATTTTCTTTTTAGATAGCATCTGTTAATTGAAAAAGTGCAGCTTTGGGTCACCTCCTTGTACTCTTGGCTTTCCGAAAATGAAATGACATGTATGTTTCAGAGACTAAGATATTTCTCCTTTCAAAACACTGGGCTTCAAAATTCCCTTCATTTTAACAAAAAGGCAGAAAAACCTGAGACATGCTCCTTCCCTTCCCCCAAACATACACCTCTTTTTTGGCTTGGATTGACGTGACTTTATTTTCGATTGCGCTTGTTGAGCCAAAAAAGTCAGTTACTCTCCATGCTACAGCTAATCTAGAAATGCTGCATAAATTGTCACTTACCTTAGTGCCTAATTTCATGTCGCAGCTAAGCACATATTAAAAATTAGACAGGTGCTAAATGCAGCTTTAATGTTTGCACTTAAATGATGATCCTCCTCCCACTTCTTCTCTGATCCCCTCCCTTTCCTATGCCGGAGTGAGGACAGTAGAATTGCTGAAGTGCCTGAGTCAATATTGCAGTTGTTTAAAATCCACCCTTTGCCTTCCAGCCTCTGCGCAGACACGTGGGACCTGATGGGCTGGGTGGCGTGAGCAGTCACAACAGGGAATGCCCCACATTTCACAGGCTGAAGCTGCCAGGGCGAGAGATGTGAAGATGCTACTACTGCCGTGAAGACAAAGGGGATGCATTTTGCCAAGCACCACCCTTTGAGTTATAATCCTGCATAAACTACATTTTCTACCAAGAAATGGATGCAAGCCACGTGCAGTTTGCTATCTCAGATGGGAACAGTTGCTGTAAGCTCTTTGTGCACAAAGGAGAGATGGGCTGTAAATTCCACGTGAATTCAGGTTTGTGGGTTAGGCTACTGCTTTCATCTAGCTGGGGATAACGGAGCCCAGAGACCCCTTGGGGTTAACTGGGAAGGCGTGTTCTGGGGTAGACTGCTGCAACGAGAGGACCACGAGAGTCAACATTTTCCTCTTAGAGGATGTCCCTGTATCCTGCAGGCTGCAGGCACCACATGCTCTGCACCTCCTAAGAGGAGAGGATTTATCCTTGTCCAGAAGCCCGGATGCAATGCCAATTTGTAATCAAAACTGGCCCCAAACAGCCTCTGAATATCTTCAGGTCAATTGATTGCTACCTCCCCACTCATCTTGTCTGTGCACAGAGCAGGACTGACCCCTCTAAAGAGAAGCCATGAATTTTATATCAAATTATGTTCACCAAAAGACACAAAAAAGCCCCAACCCAGGTTGATTTCCAAAAGCCAGATGAAGTAGTTGCTGTAGATAATCACTATAAAGATTAATGCCTTAGAAAATGTTTATTCTTGGAGCCCAGCCCAACACCCCAAGCCAGCTGTCAGGATTCAAGATAGTGGCCACGGTGACGAGGGGCTCTGCACTTTGCAGAGGAGTAATGAATTTGGCAACCGTCTTAAAGCAAGAGTAGATTCCTGCTACTGCGGACTAGTCTGAGGGGCCAACACAGAAGAGAAAATAAGCCCTGTGTTACTGGAAAATAAATGAAAGGAGATCAGTCTAGACTATTTTTGTATTTGTAGGGGTTTCATGCAGTTCACTTAGTGTCCTAAGGCTTTTAGAGAAATGGATTATTCCAGGCATTTTGGGAATGATAATACACCAGCCTATGGAGTCCTGCAGTAAAGACTTAATTTGCCATTAAACGCTGTAGTTGGCTTTACAAATTCCACAGAAAGGCTCTCACTCAATTCTATTGCTCTCCAGAGAACAACAATTTTATAAAGCATTTTTCATCCAGAGATCTCAGGGCATTTTTTCCGAAAAGAGATGGGCTAGAGATGCTGGCCTGCTGTACACGGAGGGTGTGGATATGTGTGGTGGGGTCATACGAAGGATCAGAGGAGAAGCACAGGCTTCCCGTAGACGAGGAGCATTTGAGTGGCATAAGACCAAGGTTCAGCAAAGTACTAAAACCAAAGGCTGACTTCAGGCGCAGCAAAATGTTATGATCCTAAGTATCACCGACCCAGCAGACAATAATAGAGTAGCAAAGAAGCAGGAAATGTGAAACCCATGTCGTCTTGTCTCGAGAACCCCAATTGGATAGATCTGCCTGAAAAGCTCTGGACTCGAAAAGCATTTGGAAAAAACAAAATGCACGGCCCCACGCACTGACCCCTCTTCCCTGGGGCTGAATGCAAAGCTGGCCAAAGCCGATGTGAAGCCTCGCTGGGTTTGGTGATGCTTATGGCAGGCTTTGGGAGGTAATCACTGGAGATGTTGTAACGTACGTTTTATTTAGCAAGGACCTGCATTTTGCAAACTTCCAAAAATGAATTGTAATAACATGATTACTTAGCAGTGAAAGTAAATGGGTATTTATAGCCCCTCAAATATAAGAAAGGATCATTCCCTTCTTCCACAACTTAGAATTAGGAATCTTTTCCCAAATAGATAAATAATTTATTAGTTAAAAGCTTCCTCCCCATGAAAAATGATGAAAGCAAAGGTTCTGATGGGAACTTCAGGGTTTTGAGGAGAAAAACCCTACAGTGTCCATGTTAGTGCTGGCAAAACAGAGTGCTTCAGCACCTGTCCCAACATCACATTTTTCTTCCAAAGAATCGTAACATAATTTATACTAAGAGTTAAAGCTGAAGCACTTTTAAAAGCAGAACTTGCTAGATGCTATATGATTTTTACTTTGTTTTGTGGGAAGTTAAAATTAAGGTGGTTTTTTCCTTTTTGTGCATAAGCAATTTTTAAATTGTGAAATTCCCCTAAGGAGCAGAGGCTGCTCCGGAATGCCTAGGAATCGCTGACGATAGAAGTAGCGAGATGAAGATACTTTGGATGCCAGGAACATGACTAAAAAATCTGCCCATTTAGTTCGTACCTGTTCTTCTGCTGTTCCCAACTTTCCAGCTCTGCTAAAAGCTCCAGCTATTCCAGTCTATAGCTTTCTCCTTGGTGAAGAAACAAACCAAAGCTTCAAGAGTTTCTGGAGCAGAAAGTTAGACATTCCTTCTTTCCTCCCCTAGTCTGAGTCAATGGTTGAAGTGAGCCTTTGTTAAATAGGTTTAAGTGCTTAACCCCCAGCTACAGCACACAGCATTACGTGGGAGTCACAGACAAGGAGCATTAGCTTTTAGGTCTTGCTGAGAAGTGCACTGAACTGCTGTCCACTGACAATAGCAGCAACAATCTCACTTTTAAGCTCAGTTCATTGGTTTCTGAACACCTCTAAGATATTGACAAAACTGTCAATATTTTATTTTTAGTTATCCTTTCAGATGCATGTCGAGAGTAATTCTGGGAAAGCAGGAGTTACCGTGAGTCTGAAAACTATTCTTCCATTTAAGATTGCCGAAAGTGCTTGAAAGTTTCTGCAAAAGGAAAAGAGAAACCATTTATTTTCCAACCATAACACTGGCATGAGAAACCCAGCAGTAAGTGACTCTAAAATACAATGGACTTGTTTCACTCAGGCCTTCTCAAAAGGGTACTTAAAGCGTGAGCTTGTGGGTGGCTGAAAGCTTATAGAATAATTGAAACATAAGGCACGTCTTAACATCCACAACCTCTGCATCCAGCACAGAACATGCTGCCAATATCCTAATAGCATCCAACCCCATCCACTTTCCCTCTTGTCCCCAAAAGCCCTAGGCTTTCTTGCCCCAGCCCTCGCGTGTCCTCATAGCTACCAAACACGCAACCCTGGGGAGTTTTGCTTTGAATTTTGCACATCCACCTCCATGAATGCTTTTATGCCCCACTCTGCATCCCCAGGAGTGAAAGGCGGATGGCACGAGCCACCGATGTCTCCTGTCTAAAGGGGAGCAAGTACTGTGAGCAAATAAAAACAGATTGTCTGCCTCAAAATCACGAAGTCCATGAACCTTCTGAAGCCCAGTCAAACGTTACAAAAGCCCAAGCCTATCTTTCCCCTTTGACTGGCATATTTCACACTCCCCCCTCTCGCTCACATTGTCCCTGCAGAAGCAATGATGACAGGCTGCTGTCACAATGAGATTCGTAAATGGAGTTGCATTAAGTAATCTCCCAGGTTTTCTCCAGCACAAAAGAAAAATAAAGTTTATGCAAGAAATGGCCCCAACAAAATTTAATATAGGAGAAATACAGATGATGCGCAGAGGAAACAAAACCCAAACTCTGGGTTTTTTTATGGCTATTTTGTCTTCCGGAGTGAAGAAAAAGAACTGATCAGCCAGTGAGATGCTGGCAGTGTTAGCAGGCAGGAAGAAACGGGGTCTTGGTACATTGCTCATGACATTTCAAGACCAGATCTCAGTTTCATGCCAGAAATACAGAACTCCTGGGTTTTAGAAGAGCAGTAGCGGTCAGTCACATGACAAACTTTTAAATTTAATTGTGCACACTTACAGATGGAGGCAGAGTGCCAGGACTTCTGTCTTTGCAGAAAATTTTCTGGGAGGTACCTGTGTACTTTCCACCCATCATTTGCCATGGACTCACAATGTTGTTTTCCGTCTCACATAATTTTTAGGGAGCTAATGGACAGATGGAGGCAGGACAATAATGTCAGCTTTTACTACTGGACAATGAAATATTTTTCTCTTGAGTGCAATCACAGCACGAAAGGTAGAAGGAGAAAGGATATGAACTTACTGCTTCCATATGCTCCACCGGAGTGACCAGCTGTACTGCCGGCAGGAGGTCACCTGTGTCTGTGTTTCTGAGTTATAAAAGCGTTGCATGCCTCCGTCATTTGCTTTTGTGTTGGATGTAGTTTCCAGAGCTGTTCTGGAAACATAAACCTGAACAAAAGGACCGGAGAGGTTTGAAACCACAGTTCTTGTTCCCTGCAAACTGGCCCTACGGTGGCCGTGGGGCAGACAGCCCCATGCAGAGAGCGAGGGGCAGCTCATCGCACCTACAGGACTGCTTGGTCTCTGCTGCTGTTAGAGCCTGGCCGCAGAGGACTTGAGGAGCTAGGTAGTAATGGATTTTATTTTATTTTTGGTAGCCTTCTGTCTCACAGTCATGTTCATTTAATTCCTTAAAGCAAGCTTTTAAAATGCTGTGCTGGTATACATCTAAAACAGTGCCGCTAAAATGTCCAGGTTCTCTGCGTTTAGAGGAGTAACCGAGAACGGTGTTTAGTCCTCTCGTCATTTTTCCTTTTGTTACTACAGAAAGACCTTCCTTCCCCCAATTTTGATGGCAATTAGACTTTTATTTCAGTGTGCACCTAAAATACCATGCAGTTGTGAGCACCAGTTTGGGATTATGATTATAGAGGCTGCAAAAGGAAGGGACAGGGGAGACAAAAGAGGGTTTGCTAATACTGAATGGTAACTGTGAAGGGCTGTCAGGTAGACTGCAATGTAACATTTCCCCATGACATTTACAGGGAAGAGGAGGAACCCTCCAAGCTGGAATAGCCTTCATTGTAGGAACAATAGCACAGTCTTTTAGGAAAAGGAATTAGCAGCCTCCAGGTGCAAATACCAGTTAGCCTACGTCCCATGGAGACCCCAAAGCACCACAAGCGTTAGCCAGTTTAGCCTTTGTAGTAGGGATCAGTCCTTTTACCAATAACGAAATACATGCAAGTCATAAACAGAGCAAAAGTCGCCCAAAGAGCTTGTGGCTGAGGTGGAAACAGGCCTGGCAAGTCTTGGAAATCAGCATGAAATTCAGCTCCTCCCAGCCCCGAAGCCTTGCAAATACCTCTGGGAGCAGTAATGCACAGGACAGTCCCTTCTTGCACGGGTAGAGTGTCACAGGCACAGAATTCCTCGTGATCAGGGTTTTATGTTTTTTTAACTTTTTAACTTTACTCAAGCAAGCTGTGACTGACATTAATCAAACTTCTCAACTCATCAACTTTGGGTAGAAAAAAAACCTCCAAACCAAACGAGTAAGACACGGAGTACAAGAGGGATCTCATTTGCCCTGCATATCCTCCTTTAACCAGCACAAAGCAAGCACACAGCCACTATTCTTATGCTGAAACGTTTTGCAGTTTGCTTTGCACCAGAGACAGCAACAACACAAAGTACATGGCCTGGGAGATTCGTACTGGAATGGAGCATCATCTATTTATATAAGTGTCCCTATGGAAAGCAGGGTGTATTTGTAGGAGCACAGATGTTTCTTTGTATTTTGCTCAAGTATTTTCTTCTCCTGAAAGGCACTTACTCTGGGACGGTTAACAAGACAGATTAATTCATGTGGATCCTTGCAGCAGAGTAGGGCTGTCACTGGTGGGGAGAGAGGTTTGATTATATTATTCCCTATTGTCAACACAGGCACTTTATAATAGATTTATGGCTAATAAAATCTTTTAGTAGTAGAGGGTCCTTGAGTTTCAATTTTGAACCTTTGGCCCTTGCTCAAATCACCAGCAGATGCAAGCATTAATAAAACCAAATAGCACGTGGATACTAAAGAGGCATATGGCTGGGTACTCAATAAAGGCAGTAAAACACAGGAGAGGGATCTTTACAATCTGGTTTGACCTAATGGAATCATTCTTTCAATAATAAAATTACTCTTTACTGACACATGATATAGCATACCTCAGATCAGTGAAGTAATTCCCAGAAAATTCAGGAGTTTAGGGCTGATGCTGCTCAATGGCACGTTTTCATTTGAAAAATCTTACATGAATTCACAAACATGGACTGATGAGGAGCAAACTGAATGATGGCTGAGGAAGAAAACAGGTGGGAAATAAAGAAAAGACAGGGCTTTGCAAAAAGATTCCTTTATGAAATGGTATCTTTTCAGCCAGTGGCTCTGCCTGAGATACAGACTCCAGGATAGTCTGCCAGAATGCATTAGGGATCTATCAAACCTTTCCTTAAATTCAAGCCAGAGATGCTTCAAACCATAGAATCTGGGTACAATTTTACCTCATTTTGGGTTCTCTGCTGATCTATCCTCACCTGCTGTGTTATCAATAAGCTGAGATAGCAGCAGCCATAGCAATGAAAAAGCTCCTTAACTGACCACGTTCAGAAATCTAGCCACTTTCCTCCAGTCCCAGGAATGCAGCCCATGTCCACACAAAGGGAGTGAGAAGTCCAGAAATAGAAGAGAGCAGTTCTAGTCACCAGTGCTTTGATGTTCTGCAGAGAGAAATCCCCTCCTTGCCCATCTCCAGCAGATCTGTCATGGGATTGACAACCAAGCACAGGCTGGAATCGCATCCAGCTAGATGTCATTCACATCTGGGTCTGGATTCACACCCAGATTTTGCTAAGCAAAATTCTATGCTAGCAGCAGCACAGACCACCGTCAGCTTGCAGAGAACTCTCAACTTCTCCCCATCAGTTTGTAAAAGCATGTCAAGCGCACTGGGCATGTGCCTGGGACTTGTTCAGCAAACCCCCAGCCTACACAAATGAGGGCAGGCACCACCTCTGCCATCCTGCCTGCACTTTGCCCAGGTAGTGGGCAGCTCAGGACCTGCACAGCCACTGCTGACAGTGGGCACAGCATTGCCTCCAGATGTGAGCACAAGTGGGTGTGGGCTTTGCTCTCTTATTGACCTTGGGCTCTCAAGGGTTTGACGCTGCTCTCAGCGGTATCAACGTAGAGACCTACAGAAGAGCTGTGACACAGCACAGTGCTGGGAGTGAAAAGCTCCCAAAATGCAATTTAGTCTTTATGGGCACGAGAAGAGATCACGCCAGTGACTGCCAGAATAAGTCACAGCACGGGAGACGGTTTCAGACTAGAGGCTGCCATACGCAGCCAGTGTACTGCAAGTGAGTTTTGTTGCTAATTAAATCCTTTCTCCTGATTATTTATAGCCCTCTATTTACTGGCTCATTGATTTTAGAAGCCATGTTAGTTTTCTTTTTTACATGTCTGTCTGAATGGCTAGATTATAACTTATCACACAAAGAACAAGTGAATTGGTGTCAGAGTGATCTATTATACAGATGGTCTGTGAGCAAAGGGCCTCTGTCTTTGACTTTGGCATACTGAGAAGACAGGGAAAGATGCTGAGCCCAGTTCATTTGGTGCAAAATAATATTGTCATCCCTGTCAGCGGCTGTTTTGGGAAGTTTAGGACATTGGCTCCATGCAGTTTCTTCTGGTGCTGGCTGAGGGTTAGAGAGGAGACACCTGGGGAGGTGGACACAGAAGTCACCTGTGAAAACACGAGAGGCATGAATGGTAAGGAGAAAAGGATGTTTGCTGCCCATAAGAGAATTATGGGATGTTAATTGAAATTAGCAGGCAGCAGGCTTGAAAACAAGAGGAAGCTGGTTGCATATGTAACAACAACGTGGAGCTCTGCCACAGGTTGCTGTAGGAGCTAGAGATTTGCATGATTTCAGAACTAGAGAAGCTGATGGAAGAAGACAGCCCCTGAAGAGATCCTAAGCACAAAGTCATTCCGGTTTAGGAAACCCCACAAGTCACTGTGGGAGCGTTCAGGGGAATCAGCACTACGCACTTCCCATATTCTCATACCCTGCTCTTGGCAGCTGCTCTTGGTCACTGTCAGATGGAGAAAAGCCTGAGCCAGGAGAGCTGCTCCATACTGACCTTAATTGAGTTAAAACTAAAAATCAAAGAAGAAGCTGGGAAGCACATTTAGCCTGGCCACCTGGGGCAGTTTACCAAGCAGAAATGTCCCGCAGTGGCAGTGCTGCAGCAGTGGAGGCTGCCTCTCGCTGCGTGAGCAACCACGAAACCCTCAGTGTTACCCAAACCCACCGAGGGAGTGCAGATCAAGTGCTCAGCCTGCAAACACATTAACTCCACTGTGCAAGAGGAAGAAGGTTGGCTTTATACCTACCAAGACCTTCAGTTTAAAGGATTCAAATCCATTTCCCAGGGTGAACGACCCTTTCATGGTATATTTATGTGGCCCTTCAGCATTAGTATCTTAAGGTCAAGCATTTCCAGCTGTTGCACCACCATGTAGCTGGGAGGGAGCTATTAGCGCTCTGGCAGGGAGCTGGAGCCGGGTCGCGTGTCGCAGAGCACGGGTTATGCCTGCCCAAGGATAAAACGGCTGCTGAGGTCTCCCCAAAGAGCCAGTGCATGCCTCGCAATCACAGGAGGTCGAGAGTTCATAGATCACGTCTATCATTACAGCACTGCAGCAGATACACTGGGAAAACCAGTTAGCCTTTTCATTCAGGCAACAGAACAGACTGATCCAGCACACTGATGTGTTTCAGCGCTGTCTCACCACTCTGAAGACGAATGACAGAGATGTAGTGGGAATTGGACTACGTCTGAAATCAGGAATGGGTGGATCTGGAGCCACATCTGTTATGGGAAGATGCTAGGCTGCAGCACAAGCTTGACCCTTGGCTGGATTTTGAGGCCATCTGAGTGCCTGTATCCAAGCCTTTAGTAAGACTTGGCACTCCAGCTGTAAAGTGGCAGCAGGTCTCTTGCTGCGCCTGATGTGGGCTATCTGCACACATCCCTGCATGTACTGAAGCAACGAAACCTCAGTCCAAACCAAAGCCTGTCTCAGACCCTGTAAGATCTTTATGACTCCGGATACAGACAGACAAAAGACCCTTGTGCTGTTGTGAGGCTGCAAAGCTGACAGTTTTTATCGCTATTCTGGGGAATTCTTCCAAGTGTTGAGCTGCCCACTGCTATGTCAACTTGTACCTGACCTTTAAATTTACTGTATTTGCAAGAAAAGAAAACAGGTTCTTTCCCTCTATTCCCCAATTGTTTTGTGCTTAAAGGAAATAAACTTTTGTTTCAATAATCATAAACACAAAAGGTTCCCCAGAGGGCTGTTTAAGTCTCCAAGCTAGTTAAAAAGAACATTTGCATGAATTAAAGAGCAACAATAAGTCACCACTGATCTAAGCTTCTTTCTAGGGCTTAACTAGTGTCTGTAGGTGGGGAAAAGCAAGACAGATCGGTAGGAGGTAAGAAAGATGAAAACTGGGATGTTTGTTCTGCTTTACAGTGTGTTTCTTGAGCAGCAGCCAGGCGAACAATACCTGTCCTTCACCGGCCACGTGGTCACTTTATGCCTGTATCTGTAACAAGGCATAAAGGACAACAAGCCTTTCTACAATGGCTCATACTTTTTGTCTCCCACAAGGCAGCATCAGGATTAAGTGGGGAATAAAAGGAGCTTTCAAGCTGGTTCCCATTATTCAGAGCTGCTGCAGCACAACCAAGGACGGCAGAGCCGGCTGCAGTGCTGTGAGGGCCACGCTGGGCATCATCCCTCGTCTTGCACAGGGAGCTTTGCCTTGGCTCTTCCATTGCAGACCCCGGATGAAACTCCCAGCACTGCTGAAGCCTCCCTGAATTACGTGGCAGGAGTAAAACCCACAAAGTGTGCACATCCGTGGCTCTTAAATACACAGACATACACTATAACGCACACAAAATACACTGTTTGCTCACGCCTGTCTTAGTAGTGTTTCTTTTGTCCACTTCAGATCTTATTTATCAATGTCTGACCTCAACAAGTGTCTACATCTACATAGATGACCTGTCTATACCTCATGGTTCAGACTGCGCAGGGAGCCACTTTGCCACGGGGACTTTCGCAACGTGGACCGTGGGCGAATAGTTTCACGTCAGATCTGTGGGCTGTTTTACACACCAGCTCCTGCCCTGTGTCAATCCGTCTGTGCCTGCATCACTACTCATTGCCCAGCACTGGGAAGGTGATGGGCAGGTTGTGTTAACCTGCCTAAAAGCTTTGCTGAGGTGAGGTGAACGCTACCAGTCACTTAGGACACCCACAGCCACCCTGTCCTGCTCCCTGTGTCCCCTGCCAGGGGTGTGAGACACGGCCACATGCACACGTACACCCACATATGACTCTATATTCAGTGGTGTATTTGCTTATTTCCCCACACAGCACAGCTGGGGAGCTGGGAAGACGAGGATAAACTCCTACAAGGACTGACTAAAATCCTCAGTGCACTGCTTATAAAGCCTGCCACACAAAATGGACATGAATCCATGTCCTCTGTAGCTAGCGCTGGAGCTAGAGACCCAGGCGTCTTTTTAAATGATCATGTTCAGAGAAGTCAACATCCTCTGAATCGTGCAAAACAGCCCATTGGAAAGGGACTAAAATGTAAAGTCCTTTTTTATACGAGAAAAGCTCTTGTTGAATGCATTCATATCGCTGCAATACACAAAACATAACAGGAAGATTTGAAAAGATGATGCATAGTTTAAGAGCTCCAGTGAGATCAGATACCAAACACCCAGGTGCAGCGTGGCTCAGATCTTCCTTCATTTTAAAGTGTTGTGTGGGAACGAAACTTCGCAAAAAGTTACGTTCCACTCTGTGAAGCCTGGATGGGTTTGATCAATTATTCAACCGCAGCCTGAAGTCCCTGTTAATCTACATAAAACCCAAAGTGACTTGCAATGGAAAGCAGTGGGCTGGGTGAGCAGCTTTGCAGGGTGAGGAGAGCAAGAGAGGAGCAAGCTGACAGCACCGGCACAGGGTTACGGCGAGCTTGGCCTCCGGGGCTCGGACACTGCCACCTTTGCTTTCTGGCTGTGGCAAGGTTTAATCAGAAACCAGCTGCAAGACCACACATACTTGTCTGCAAGGCTCTGTGACCAGCAGGTCCTCGCTTACTGGATGTTACAGTAAGGAGAAAATCTGTGCAATTAGAGGAGGCTGAAGGGCCAGGCTGGTTTTAGGTTTTGCAATGCTGAGATTGTTACAGAAACCATTCCAACAGCTAAAGATTTATTTTTGTAAATCCCCCAGTCTCAAGGGTTCAGGATTACGTAGTGTGGACACCTGTGCTTCTGAATAGCTGTTCAGCAATCATCCAGCCAGGGAAGGAACTGCGCCATGCCATTAGGTGACCAGTCACACATGGAGACCATTTCACGAGCCTGAGCTTTACTCAGCAGCTCTGTAGGAGAGGGCTGAGAACTGGGAATCCTCCACAACCTCAGGGAAGCGGCACGAGCCCAGAGGGCAGCTCAGGCCAGCACATGAACCAAAGGCTCAGGCAGGATGGTTGCAAGAGGAGGGCAGGGGCTCGGCATTTGCTTAACACCATGGCACAGGAGCTCTGGGGACACGCTGGGAGAGCCCTGCCCTCTCAGCGTGGGAGCCCCTGGAAGGGGAAAGTCACACCATGATTTTGCAGAAGGGGATGAAGGTCTTTGGGACGGGGGAGATTTATAAGTCACTACTGGGGAGGGGAGGTGGGATCTCCCTCAATGCAAATTGATCAGTCTATGCTCTAATAAATGGCTCCAACACTAGAAATAATGATTGCTGTCAGCATCCCGGGGTGAACTGGCTGTGACCCAGCAATCAGCCCCGCGTCCCTGTCCTGCTCGGTTCCTGTGCCCGATACAGCTGCGATACTGTAGCTCGCGGAGCGGGAGCTTGTGCGAGTGTTTGCCCGTGGATGGTGGAAGCAGCTGCACAGTGGGAAACCAACCCAGCAGCCAGGAGACGCGAGCAGCAGCGAGAGAGCACTTCCCTGCGTGGCTGATGTCCTCCTCCGTGCCTCGCTGACAACACTCACCCAGGCAGAGATGGAGGCAGCAATTTAATTTAAAATCCCCTGGAAGGACTCCCACAATGAAAAGTCTGCAGAAGGAGGTAAACTCTCTGCTACTGTCATTTGCAAGTAAATATTTTTTCCAGGCACAGCAGTGCTGCATTTATCTGAGAGTGCAGCAGCATTTTCTTAGAGGTGGAGCAGAGCAGATCACTGTTTCGCAAGCTGAAACTCTGATTTGGGGAGCTTTAACCTCCAGGGAGCAGCTATAGGAGCCACCCTGCTGGCATTTCCAAAACAGATCAATACACATGACAACCTGACACCCCATACCGCTTCCTGCTTTTTAGTCGTTTTTAAGCTTGTCATTCCTTGTGCTTTCTCAGGAAGATGCGAGAAAGGCAAGTACAGTTACAAGTAGCAGCCATGGGACCGATAGAGGGATGCTGTGTGTGCAGTCGGGTCACAGGGACACTTCTTTGAGCAGTTTTGTTTCTGCGTGGCATTGGGAACTGATCAGGGGTATTCCTCCCCTGGAACATCATCTGGTGGCTGTTGTTCAGAAGTCATGTCAAATCCTCCATCCCCTCCTTCGCTCTGCAGTACTGGCACCATTTGCCACCCATCCGGAGTCACAGCAGTGTCCCTGCAGTTGCATTTACTGCTTTGCACCGAAAAGGTGTCTCTTTGCACGCTGTACAGCAGGCAAAGCCTTACCACTCGTTGCCAAACGAGGGAGAAGGCAGCATCTTTTCAGGTTCAAGTGTTTTGCAGGATTTAAAATAATTACTTCTGCTCATCTCTCCACACATGTGCTCCAAGTGACTCTGATAACACAGTTTCACCACAAATCTCCTGCCATGGGGAGAGGGGCTGTGCCTACCATGGTGCTTTGTTCCTGCCACACACCATTTCCTCGAGGGAATTTACTTACAGCTGCGAGGAGCCTGGCGCAAAGGAAAAAGACTTTTTGTTTGCTCTGGGAGGAGAACAGTCACCATGGTTAACTGAAACAGTTTCTTGCTTGGCCATAATCCACATAAGCAGGACTTGAATGCTTTGTCCTACTTTTCCTGCAGCGTCCTCTCGCTGCTGGACACACACAGTTGCTGTTTGAGCACAGAGCAAAGGGAAGGCAGCGAGTGGCAAAGGAAGGCTGGTGCATGCAGCAGTTGCCATTTCGAGCCCAGAGGCTCAAACCTGATGCCATTAGCTTATCTATGAGAAATAGCAATCCACAAGTGTAAAGGTGTATTATTACTATTTACAACAGAGGGGAACGCGAGGCTGTTTGCTGGCTTCTTCCAGTGCAGCTGGCCAAGGCAGAAGGCTGACTGGTGCGGCTGGCCCTGCAGGTGTGTGGCCACCTGACATCCACCCGTATCATGTTGCCAAGCTTTCAGGCATGCACCCACAAAATGAGGAGTCTGATACATACCAGAGTAGCCCCTACCTCTGTATCAGTACGGTGGATGATGATGATGATGATGGTATCTTTGCCAATCCATCCAATCCCACTTTCAAAACTGGTTGCTCATGCTCTGCTGGGCACCTCCTTCTCTTGAAAGCCATTCAGAGAAGGCTTAGTTTTAGTGCAGCTCTACCTGACCATCACAGTCCAATATACACCCAAGTTTTGATGCATGGGGCTACGTCACTTCCCTGGGGTGAGGAGAGCCATGACACTGGGTTGAGCTCCAGCTACACATAAGAGCAGTGGCAGAGTAAAATGTGAGCTCTGAACAACAGGACCCCACACATGGACCAGAGCTGTTTGCCAGGTCTGGTAGATGACCAGCATTTCTGCAAGGAGATTGTGGCAGGGTGGGACAAGTGCCATGCGTCTAAGTTGTAGTCACTAATTAATCCAGGGAATACTGCAAAGGAATGATTTCTCTTTGAGGCAAGCAGCTGAACACCTAAAATTTATTAGCTAATTACAAGCTCTTCGTACCTAGAAAAAAATAACCATGCTGACAGTTCTTACATTTCCAAACTCTTGTTTGATCCTTTACAAGATACAGGAAAGCAGAAAGGCCCAGCATCAGGGGCATGTGATCAATACACCTAAACCTCACTTTCACTTTGATCTCACACCAGGCCCTGGTTAGTTTTTGAAATGTAAATAGTGCTTTGGAACACTTAATCTTCCCTTAAAGCCTGACCGAGGGGAGAAATTCAGCTGTTCAAAGTGTAGAGGGCAACTAAGCTGATCCCAGACCTGATGGCAGCAAGGTCTGCACTAGGATGTTAACCTGCTCCCCTCTCCCCATCACCCAACCCCTTCCAGGGAGCCTAGCTGGTGTTGTGGGCAGGCTAGGGAGGACAGACCGCAGCAAACTCCACCTAATCCCAAAGCACAGTCACTTGCTTTTTGGGCAATCACCAGCACCTGAGAGTCAGAGCACGCATGGGCTGAACAAAGCCAGGCAAGGACCTGACCCCAGGTACATCACTCTGCAGCCACAGATCCCATCCCATCCAGGCTCAGGTATTTTTGACAACAGGAGGGACCAAAGACAGGCTTCTGGAAACACTGGGCTTCAAGCTGCAGATAGGAAATACAGGAAGAAAATCAACAGAGAACCAAAGATCAGTGTGGAACTAATAACTCATACAGGACACCTGGGTGGGTAGGCACACCTAATGAGCTGATGGGTCTCCGCACTCAGCTGTGGCCTGGCACCCCTATACAGGCTGCTGTGCAGGCTGGAAAGCTCTTGCTTCTTCTGAACTGCCATGTACCAAATTTAATTTTTTTTCTGAAATAAGCAGCACCACCTTTGGAGAGTGTTGGACAGTCAACAGAGCTCCTAGGAAGAAGTAGGAACCTTTCTTTGTTCCACCATTCGCTGCAAAGCTATTGAACCTCAGAGCAAATTACCAACATCCTTAACTAATCAGAGAAAGGACAGGGCATTTCCCCTGTCTCTAGTGGCCAGACAGCACAAAAAAGCCTCAACTTGGCTAAAGCTACTTAGCTAAAAGCATGCAGTTTGTTCAGACCCTTGCTAGCCCCAAGGCATAGGGTAAGATGCACATCAGAAGGAAAGAGCTTACCCGTGCACGGTTGGTTTTCATCTGGCACCAGTTTACCCCAATTTCAGTTTGTACATCAGACCTAGTCATCTAGGTATCTTTGGAGGTTGATCAAAAGGAACACATAACAGGTAAAAGCTGATTTCATCCTGAGGCCATCAACCTCAGGAAAAAAACCCCTTAATTATGGCTAAAAAGACCTACTCCTCATCATCAAGGAGAGTACCTAAACAAGCTCACATTTGACAACAGGCAATGATGCATGATCTGAGTGGAGAACAGTGCCTGTTTTAGCACATTAGTCTTGCTTTAGGTTCCCAAGCTCTGCAGCAGACTTCCAGCTTCCCCTCATCTACCCGTCTCCATAGACAGAAGTCCTGTCTATCTACCTCTAGAAGCTCCTGATCAGTACAATGGAACATCAGCATTCCCTCCACTACTAAGAAGAAAAATTCATTAGGAAGTGGGAGGCTCCCAGACACTTTTGCAAGAAGAGCCTATATTAAATGAGCTGCTTCAATAAGATAGGCAAGTTATAATCAGCATTGCTAATCTTCTCTGGAGTCTGAGTTGTACAGATTAACAATACAGTCCCTGAAAACTACTGCTGTGATATTCCCTTACACATATTTCTGAAGCAATTTGCACAAAGACCTTCCCAGTCACCAGTCCCCAGCTATCAGCTAACCCAGCAGCAGCAGCCTACCCTGCAGGCAAACAGACAGCAAAGCTTGCATAGAATTTATATAGCTTGGGAGGGGGAGGGTGGCTCAACCACCGGGCAGATGATTCAAGGAGGGGATTCGTCAATCCCAGTAATGCATGGATGCATGGTATGGATTAGTAATGCAAAGTGAAGCAAGAGGGTTTTTAAGGCTGAAGCTGAAAGCTTGCTGGTCTGTTCTCTGCTCCGAGCACGTTGGTGTCCCCTTGGTTCTGGGACAGGCAGTGCGGTTATTAAGAGCTGTGCAAAGATCAGAAGTGCGAGTAAATGTGCCCGTCCCCGCAGCTGGGGCTACTCCTGAGATGGGACTGAACCTTCCTGCAGCTGGGGCTGGTGCTTGCCTGGGGCAGGGGAGGCTCAGCAGCCAGGGCTGAGTTCATCCTGCCCCAGGCAGCTGCTGGCAAGGTATCTGCTTGCTGAGAAATTCCCAAATTTCATCTGTTCATGTCAGGTAAAGACAGAAAGAATGATAAATGGAGATCAGATAAAGGGGGGAACAAACCTCACCAAAGATTGTAACAGTTTCTGGTGACATTTTAAGCTACTTTTTCTGTTGGATCTGCGGACTCTGTCCTTTTATGAGCATTCAGCCATGTTTGGACTACGTTCTCAAAACTGTGAGGATTTGTTTGTTTTCCTTACTGGAAACTAAGGACGTGTCAGGTCTTGATGAAATCACTACTGTTCACTTAAAGGACTGAAGTCCTTTATCCAACTACAATCAAAGGGCAAGGCACAGACTGCCCTGACCTCTGGTTTCAGAGATGGCCAAAAACATCAGCATTTCAGGCTGTCTGTATTGTTCGTCGTAGCAGGAAGGAACAGAGGCCTAGCAACAATATCTATTTATCAGTCCACTTGTCAGACAAATAAAGCAGTCATATTAATCATAATCATCCAAACCCTTATCTGAAGCACAATCTTGGACTGAGCAAGGCACGGCCGGTCCCGGCTGGCCTGGTGGTAGGAAAGCAGAAGGAAATGAAAACTTCGTTACGTCGGAGGCTTGGGCCATCTCTTGGGATTGGTGATAACAATGTACAGTCCAGAGGAATTGTTCGGGAAAAGGAAACAAAGACTCCTTGATTTATTCACATTGAGGTTTTGGGAAGAAAGCTGCAATGTCCCCATAATCTCTATCACAACTAATCGCACAGTGTTGCCCACGGACTCGAATCTTTTTGGTATGACGCACCTATGAGTAACAGTGCGGTGCTCATTTAACGTTGGTCAAATCACTGGGTAGTATCTGTAACCTCCTCTTTCACCAGCACTTTTTCCAGCGGGGACAACAGTGTCACAGGATGCTCCAGTTTGGGACACCACAACTGGAGACAGAGCTGAAGAGCAGAATACCAGAGGAATGAAAAGAGGCAGGGTTTGGAGATACCAGGGTCTGTGGCTCTAAGCTGAGCTGGAGGTCACCCCACGATGCTGTGCAAAGGATGGGCTGATGTTTGTCTGAGTGCCAGGTCTCCCCTCTAAGATGGAAATGACTGACAGCACAGTGATGGCTTTTAATGTGTTTACAGTCAATGTTGCAGGAGATGCTACAGCTCATTTCTGTTCAGGCACCTTGTGTGGATGATGAATGTTCTTTAGTGGCTGCAATATTTAGTGTTTAATGTAAAATCACTTGCTCCTAATGCTTTGCACTTGCAAGGTTATGAAGCTCGATTTACGCCTGACTGCAGAGTTGACAAAGTCACACTAGTCCCCAGCCCAGGTAGCTGCACGGCAAAAGTGTAAGTGGGAAAAGTCTTTTCCACCTCATCCCGCCTTTTATACCTTTCCACCACGATCTTTCCTCTAAACAGCTCCCAAAACAGCTGGGGTTATATTAGTAACAGACTCCCTACACCTTCCCATAAACATTTTCTCACATGTGCTTCAGCACCAGCTGAAGAAAACGCCCCCATCCAAAAAAATCATCCTGCGCAGCAAAAATCTCTCTGCTTCTGACTTTCTGTCCTTACCACAACCATGTTTTATGCTTTTCCCGTCCAGACCTCAAAGGAGCCAACAGAGGGAAAGGACCATGAAGGGAGGAAGGAGGCACCTGCCTAAATACCAAAATACAGTCTACGTTTGGGGAGACTGAAGAGGAAAGGGCCATCAGGGCTCCACGTTGACAGCCCGGTGCCCCATGCGTTGGCCCAGGCGCTGTGCCAGTACGTGGAGCTCTGTAATTGCAACAAGCACGCTGTAATGCAGCTCAGCTCTTGGAACAAGAACAAATATGATTTCTTGGAGGGATGGTTACTTAAAATCCAGGGACTAGCGTCAAGAGCACAGCAATCCACTCCCTTTAGTGTCATTTATTTTGTGCTGCTGGTGGTTGCCTAGGGGGAAAAATAGGCAGAGATTTGAAAGACAGTGCTAATTTAATTTGCCAGTATGAATAAAGATAAGACTGTAAAGCATGTTAATGAAGCTACAGTATCACATAATTCACATGCAAGGGAAACACTGCCTTTCTCAGATCATGATTGTCTTTTCCACATTCAAAACTGATTAAAACAGGATGAGGGCATTTCATTACACGCCCTCCCATGAAAGGCAATGTTCTTCCAGGGACACTGGGGCACATTTAGAAAAAGCTGTAGGAGGAAAGATAGATGCCTATTGCCATGGTCGGTTAAATGTACAGATTCAAGTGCGTTCACCATATCGGCATACTTTACCTGTTCACACCTGTTTATCTCAGTTTTACGCCTCTGTGGGATTCTTTCTCTCTCCCTGTCTCCTTCATTTGTCAATTGACAAAAGAAAATAGCCCAAATGATGTTAAAAAAAAAAGTACTACAAACCCCAGGGAGTGGATTATGCCCCTAGAAGAAGGTGAAATATTTTCTTCCCAGTTAAGCAAATTAGAATTTAGAAAAGATCAAAATTCTCAGCAGCAGATGAAAGCCCTTGCTGGCTCCCTGGAGCACCTGTGAGGGTTCCCAGGCATGAGTTTTCATCAGGTCCTGGCTTCATAAAGCAGGTATGGTTCGTTCTGTATCTGTAAAGAGAAGATGACTCTGATCCTTACAGATATGAAGGCTTGTGCTTCTCACTGACATCAGTGGGAAATCAGTTCCCAACCCTATAAGAGAATAGTAAGCCAATGTCTGTAACTCAGAAAGAAAAAAGCATATTATTATTAAAATTAATTACCTATCAAGCCTCCTTAATCTTGATTTAACTGCATGTGAAAGATGGATTTGCTGGTCTAGCCAACGGGGTGGAGGAGAATTTAAGGGGATTTTAGAAAAGGAGTAAAAGCACTTTCACTGATATGTAGGAAAGGATCATCAAGGCATGTAGGAGCATGGTCCATGACTTCCTGACTTGGAAGCCTGGGTGTGTGCCCCGTAGTGTAAGTCAGGCTGCTGTGGGGCATGCAGTATGCTCAGTTTTAGGACACTTTGCTGCTGTTGTGCAGTGTTGCCAGCACAATGACTCAGCCCCAGAGGGATGTTACATGAGTCACACTCTCTGTGCTTCCTCGGGCAGCGAGATGTCTGTTCTGTGCCGCCCTGAGGTTTCCCTTAATTGCCAAAATTGCCCATATTGGAAGTGCTCTTTGGGACAGGAAATTACAGCACAAACACCACATCTCTGTGTCCTTTCACTTTAAAAATGCAAAAATAATAGCCTGCTTTCATCATCTGTCTGATCTGATCACAGTAAGCTTTAGGAAAAGCATTGGGAAGAAGTCTCAGCCCCACTGCTCAGCAGCACCATGCTCTGCTGCCACCAGGACACAAGGACATGGTGTGTGGCACAGATTGAGAGTGGGTTTAGAGGAGAGGGAGACAGAAAATTGCCCGTGCTTTAATTTAGCCATCACTGCTATGGACCCCCAAAATCTTTTTTAAAAAAAGTGGGTTTAAGGACTGCAGCACTAGGCTCAACCCATCGGTGGCCTCTGTGGAACAGAGGGTCCATGAAGTGCTCCAGACCAGTGGGCAAGGAGGTTGGCCATCCCTGTACCCCTGGGACAAGAATCAGGTGCTACATCTATTCCCCTTACAAAGACCTTCTCCTGGGGCCACTGCAGTGAGGTCAGCATGGTTATGGCTGTTTGGTGCCCACCTGGAGTTGTCACCAACATCACGGTGGCTTCTGTCAGCTGCCTGGTTTCAGGTTGAAGGCAGAGTGTCGCCAACACATAGGTGCGGGCACAGCCGGGGTGCTGCAAGCCCAGCCACTACTCACACCCTGATTAAGGATTCCAGCACTGGTGGAGGGCAGACTTACAGGCTCTCGGCCATTAAAAGCCTCGTGTTTCAGATCAGGCTCCCAAAATCCCTGGGCAAGGCTGGGAAAGAGGGGTGATAAAGCAAAGTGATATTTATTGAGTGTGTCATACATTTATCCCAGGTTTTTTTTTTTCAAGCAGCTTTTGGAAATCTCATCTCTAAGGATTTATTTTTTTCCTCTGCTTCAGCTCCCTTTGCCACTCTCCCTCCTTTTTCCTTCCGTACAGCAGTATCTCTTGTGCCTTCCTCCATCTAGTAAAGGGCTATGAATCCAGGAAATTCATGAACTCCCAGAAAGTTATAGCTCTTAAAAAAGTATTCATTTGCAATGTGAAAAATGGTTTGATGTATATCTAAACCTGGGTGACTTTATGGAGCCATTACCGTGCAGGTTTGAATTGTAACGTGATATATCTGTCTGTAATTACTTGGTCTTAACTGTTGCTCAAACCTTCTGTTTTATAGAGAAAAGGTACAACCAACAAAACCACTCTTGCTTTGCCTTGAGTCTCCAGGGGTAAACCTGTGCTGGGGAGTCAGGCCGAATGCGAGAGGCATGTTGGGGTTAATTGACTGAAATCAAGTAAAATGGGTTCAGTTTCACAGAACAGAGAATTGCACAAAAGAAAGAAATGGACTTCAGAAAATCGTAAGTATTTGAAACAGTAAATACTGTCCGCTCTCTGTGTTTCTTTTGGTTTCTAAACCTTTATAAGTCCACTTGAATGAAGTGTTCAGGCTTTTTTCTACATCCATCCAAGAAAGCTTTCCATTTGCTGGGGGTTTTTTTCCTTTTAATAAGAGAAAAAATTCTCCTGTAATCACATGCCTTCAGGAGCAAGGGCTTTATGGTATGAGACTTGAAAAACAATTGTGATATTTAGCAGAATGACACAGTCAGCAGCTGGTTTCTCCAAGCCTTGCAGCTTGGAGTTTCACATACATCTCTTCCAAATAGGTGCAGGCCTGGCACAGACCATCACCAGAACCAGTTAATGTTTTACACTTGGTTTTTTCCAGGATAAAATACCAGTTCCAGAGCAAAGAGGATCACCACTTCCTTAAAAATGTGGCTGAACCATTGTTTGCATTCTTTGCCTCCCCTATGCTCTTCCAAAAGAGTTTGTCTTTTTTTTAATGATGACTTTTACCTTCACCTAATACAAGCTACTAATGGATTGCTCCTCCGCAAGGCAGCACACTGAACAGCTGGGGAAACTGAGGCAGTCGCTGTGAACATAACAGTAATGCAAAATATACTGCATTTTCCACAGTTGTTCATGCCAAGAACTTGTGAAGAGCATTTCACCCAGCCTCCTGAAAATGTGGAGGTAATTACAGATCCTCAGCACTTCTGATTCCAGGCCAAATATTTGATAAAAAATACATCTGTCACTATTTTGGCAGAGTTCTTATTTCCTGGCAGAAAATTTATCTTCAACTTTTGAGTAAAAATTTTTTCTTTTCTATTTTTAAAGAAAAAACTGGGCTCTTTCTCCATTGATCTTTGCATACTCAGAACTGTACCATTTGTTTGAAAAATTCGTTTTAGCAGGCATTTTTCCAGGGTCCTTCTCTATTTACCTCCCGTGAAGGGAATAAAAGGCAATGTTTGCATGGCCCTGGCCAGATCCCCCAGCCCACGCAGCCCCTGCAGCAGTGATGCCTTTCATCTCTCCTCTCTTCAGGTCAGCAGATGCCTATAGCTGGGAAAAAAGGGAAGTTCTCAAAAAGTGGAGGTTTTTAGTAGACCAGCCATCCTCTGTTACAGCCAGTTCTTGGTGAATATTTGCTCCCTACATACCACAACTCTTTCCTATTGAAGAATCTCATGGAGTTTTAGGTGGCCATGCCCCGACCTCTTCTTCCTCAGCGTGTTTAGCATTATCCTTTCCACAACCTTTCCTGCAGGTCTGTCTTGTCCAGTCCTGAACATGGGAAGAGCATTTGCTGCCAACGGTGCTCCCATTCCCGATGCTCCTTGCAGCCAAGGACTCCAGCCATCTCTTGTGTCTCTGCTGCTGGAGGAGGCAGCAGTTTGGCTCCTCTTTTGCTGTAACTCCAAGCAAATGTTTTCCCTGACTTTTTGCCAGTGTAAAGAAAAGCTTTAGGCTTGAGAAAACAGACCCCAGCACCAGTTACTTCAAAAGCATGAGTTTTGTTTTCCCTTTCCTTCCGTTTTCATCATTTAGCTTGTGACACGGTCTGTTTGTCCAAGTCAAAACTCCTTTTGAATCCTGGCCACAAAACCCAACACCAAACGAAATGAGTGGTTCAGGGGAGTGTTCATAGTCTCTGGAAAGATACTTTACCATAGAAATGAGGATAGTCGTAAAAGACGGCTCCGGCTGACATTTGCGATGCAGCTTGATGCTCCACAACTGAATGACTGCAGCAGGCAGCAGCTTAAAACAAGATACCTTCAGGATAAGTGACTCGATTCATGCTGTAGTGCAAAGAGTCTGAAGCTTCATATTTATAACTTGCGACACGTAAAAGGAGAAAATATATTTATTACTCTTTTCCCAGCTGCTCTCTCAGATTGATGCTGGAACTTATTGGAGAAATCTCTCTTCTCAGCCTCAGCCTTCATCAAGCGCCCAATCTCAACCTGTCAGGCCAACATTATCTTTGTTCATTTGCAGAACAATTCTGCAGAGTTATTAAGAAGGAGTCTTGCCGTGTTAATGCTTTTGTGCTTTGAGGCAGTAATCTGGAGTCACTGGAAAGTACAACAGATAGACAAAGCCCTCGGTGCATGAACACAAACAAGAGCTGCAAAGCAGCCAATACTAATTCTTTAGCTGCTTCTTTTTGTTTTAAATGTACAAATTCTGTTTCTCCAAGAAATAATTTATAAAGCATGTTTCACAGAGAAGGTTCATAAAAAAACACCATCTAGCCATCATCTTTCTATTGAGAAACCCAACTATTTTGCTATTGTAAAATTAAATTTAGGATAAATTATCTAGAGTTAATTTTGTAGGGAATGAGAAATACCAGAATGCCACGAGCTTCCCTCCCCATCAGTAATGTTTTAGTGTGTTTTACAGGCATTTGGTCAGACAGTCGCTGTTACAACAAGACTGATCGGGATGGAATTAGCTCTGAATTGAACATTGCTGGCCCCACGTCTGTCCTGATGGCAGACGGGTTTCATACAGAGTAAGGGACTGTGTCCTGGCATCAATGTGCCAAAGTCTACTCTTCAACTCTAGACTAAATCAACTAAACTGGGTGACTAAATCAACTTCTCTCCTCCTGCCTCAGTCGAGATACATACTGAATCCCTGAATTCATGCACTAATATTAGTAGTTGTTTCTTAGGACAGTTTTTGCCATGGTAGAGTAGCTCAACAGCCCAGCTAGCACATGATCTAGAAAAGCAGTGCTGAAGGTCAGGTGCTTCAGAGGGGATGACTGTGACCAATTCTGCAGGATGGCACTTGGGTCATCTCCAAGTATGTAGGAGCTAATGGGCCTGACATGTCCAAAGATGAAAGGAAAAGAGACCTAAGCAGGTCAGGAACAGCACCCTGCTCCCATCAGGACAACACCCCTGAGCCTCAGTCTCTCCATGTGAAATGAGAGGGTTGGTGCTTCTCTGTTGTTTAGTTGCATGATGAGCTCTGATCTGAAATGAGAGGAAGGAGTCATCATTTCCTGATCCGATATGTCCCAAACCGGGCTGTGAACTACGCAGCTAAGCTCAGGCTGAACCTGTACCAAGCAAATGAAGGTTTCCAGAGTCTTTGGTCACCCTAAGCAGCTCCCACCACTAGGGCTGACTCCAGATCACCGCTGTCCCCAAAGCAGCTCTGATGCCCCTTCCCCCCTCAGCTTTGCATATCTCACTGCAAGAGGATAAGGGCCAAGAGGGTGTGGGGGGGGACTGGACTGTCAAGACCCCATTAAGTTAAACACTCAGCTGTAATCAATAAAAAATAGCAGTCAGATCTGTGCTAGTCTTAGGCACCCCTGAAAAACCCCATCCTAACTGCACTGAAAAGCTTTTCAGGTCAGCACACAATGGGCTTTGAGATCCTGCAGTACTTCCACTTTCGCTTAGCTTTAGCGACAGCACTGTGCTTGCTTGGAAATGTTGATTTTTCTTGCAGAGATCACTGCATCTATCTCAGGATAAGCACTCACTTACGAGACATGTATAGGAAAGCTGTCCCCATATCTCAGTCTTTCTGTAGATTTCACAGAGTATAAAAGCCTCTTATTCCTTGTATTCATCACCAAGAACAGAAGCTTTGAATTCTTTGATTCCAGTAAACTACCATTTATTAGACACATTAAATGAAAGACAGTCAAAAGGAGAATGCAACAGAAAACTCCAGCACTGGAAAGCCTGCTTCTACCTTGCTTTTTTCATCACTAGCACAAACAGCCTTTCAGCTCATCAAAGGTAAGCACTGCTATATAATAAGGCACATTGCAGTCGGTGAGATATGGGTGGATGTAAACGCAGCTAAATAGGAAGATGTGTATTTAGAGATAAGTTACATCTCTGAATTCAAATCCCCACTTATCACCTCTGATAAGTTACTCATGCATTTAAAGTCAGGACATGGTGTGTGTGTTTGCCTCTCTTCCCCAAGAGATGCATACACTTCATGATACCGAGCCAAAATATTCAGTTCTAGTGAAAGCCTGTTACCAGAGAAGTTGTGGCAAGGTTAGCTGGCTCCGGGGGCACTGATCTGCAGAGCTACAACATCCCATAGGGCTTGAGGTGAAGAGCCAAAATTCGTTTAATATTGGCTGTAAAAACTCACAGCAGCTGTGGGCTGACATAGTAGAGGTGTATCATACATCACCGGCAGGTTTCTGGAGTCAAAAGGCCTCATCTTGATATTGCCTATCACTGGGCTTGACCTGCTGTGAAGACACCCTGAGGTGTGATATCTCATGCTAGGTGAGATGCACCATCCAAGCCCTAGAGCGAACGATGGTGAGAAGATGGAGGAAGTACAAGGAGGCCTGTGGAGGTTGATGCATAAACCACAGCGACATAAAAAGCATCGGTTCTCTTGTGCTGGAAGATGAAAAGCAGATTGGAAGGCTGTCCCTCCCCCGGGAGCTAAGAGTAGGTGCATGGGAAGGACGTTACCTCTGCACCCTGCAGAGAACATCGAAGGATCACAGACTTCCTTGGAAAAGGAAGCGTTGACCAATTTGCTATAGTGAAATCACTGACAGGCACAATGTCCATGAAACGTTCAGAGGCCTAAGAGTTAGTTTGAGGGTCAAGGCACTCTGAGTTGGTTTTGTTTCTTTGAAAGGAGAAAAACCTGTGAAGTTCCTCAGAGCTACCCTTGGAAAACAATGATGATTCGGTGGTGGATTTTGATCCGTTGAACTCTGTGGCCTCTGGAACTTAACTCTGTCGATTCTGGAACTTAATTTGCTCACTTCAGGCTTTTAAATTTCAGATCACACCTATTTCTTTCCCTTTTACCCCATTTTACGGGGCAAGGATTTTAAGCAGCTAAAATGTAAGACCGGAACTCACTGCCAGGGTCCCTTGCTGAGAGCAGGGGTGGATCGCTGCCTCTGGGGCTGGGTGGATAAGGAAAGCTGCATTGCCCCAGAAAGGACTAAGGCTTCTGGAGATATTGATCATTTGTTATCAGAGCAAAGCAAGCCCTAAACTGAGCAGGACTGAACAGAGCGAGCCCAGTGAATGCAGTCTGCTCAAGGGCTTCTGCGCTTTCTGTGGCTCTGGTCACATCAGATAGTGTGGTGGCTTAGGTGGAGTGGTGATTCCCGATTCCCGTGGTGATTCCCATGATCACACCCTTCTTGCAAGCCCATCATTCCTGGCTGATTTTCAAGAGCCATCTGACAAAACCCTATCTCCGGAGAGGCATTCTCTAATCCTCCCCAGCCTCACAAGGGCTGTCTTTGATAAGCAACCGATGTGCAAGGCCTGTCTCCTAAACGGGCTGCTGTGATAAGAGGACCCAGCCTTCCTCAGATCCGTGACATCAGGGGACCGGGATGGGCTCACCTATCTTGCTAAGGGCTGTTATCTGCTAATTCAGCACATGATAACTCACACCTAAGGGTATCCCTCTGTAATTACAGCCTGCTCTGATCCCCGAGGCTCCAGGACTAATAGGGTTGTGTTTACAGAATAAATTTCCGTCTAATATTGTCCATTTGACTCAATGAGAAAGAGTGAGGCTGCAAAGAGGGGCCGATAAATGCTGCTGGAGTCCAGTCACCAGACACTAACCACAAAGATAAAGCTCTAATGATGCTGGTTACTCTCCAAGAGCTTATTTCTCATTACAGATTTAGGGCTTCAAAAGCCCAAAATGACGGATGAGCTAAAGCCCCCTTTTCAAAGGAGTCCAAGGGCTGGATTCCCAAGGCCTTGACACCACAGTTGGCTCAATGACCAAAGAAGCTGGCAATTATTCCTTTGCCATTGATGTTCCTAAGACCCCCGAAAAAGGGTAGAAGAGGGGCTTCTAAGCCACTTTGGGAAATGCCTTTTTCAGGAAAACTAGGAACAAAGAAAACCAGAAAATTAGAAGCTAAAGTGTGATTTATATTCGTGCCATTTCCCTGCTGTAGAAAACAAGGACATGCTGGCATGGTATCCCACTGACCACCAGCCTACATGGACCGCTGGCAGTCTCAGACAGACGTGTATTCTGCAACAGAAACTGGGACATGTTTGAGGGATCTTTGCCACTTCCATGCTACTCCAGGTACAGTACTGGTGACACTGTAGACAGCTCCTCTGTCTTGGTAACTTATTGCATGGAAATATGTCAGCCAGCACCTTGCCAGCATTCACCTCCCAGGCGGCTGGGACTGACCTATGCTTCTCCACGCAGGAAATGAGAAGGGGATCACTCTCCACCTAGTATAGCATGGTCTTCACTTTCCTATCTAGGCACCAGGTCCAGCCTCCATTTTCAAGACAAATGTCAGTCTAGACATCCCTGAATCCTCCCCCATCTATTTTCACTGACGTCTGTCAGGCTGGAAGACATTAGTCATGTCATTAGATTAGCATGTCCAGAACCAGTAGAACAAAACAACCAAAAGAACCCCCCTTCTCTCCCAATAAAGGTTTCTGACCTGGAGAGTTCTCCAGTAATAGGGCAAGAGCAAAAGCTTCCTGAGCAATTTGGGCTTTGAAGCTGGCTAATAAGTCCTCTCGGCTGATCTCTGCTGTGAGCAGTGAAAGCTGTCAGAGGTTCGGAGGCAGGATTCTTTGTGCGTCCCCGTGAAAGTGCTCCTGAATGGTGCACACTGCTCTTCGCCGCTCAGCAACGGATTCTCCTTTGAAGGTGAAACCTCGTTTAAATTAGAAGCAGCCCCAGCCGCCACAGTTTCTTTGTTTTGTTTGTTTGTTTCATCTGCGGAGAGCGGGAAAGGAAGGCCAGCCGGGACAAGCGAGAGCATTGGGATTTTCCCTCTCTTTCTCATGAAAGCCCCATCAGTGCAAACCAGCAACGCTTCACGTTCAAAGGGGCGAAGGCCAAAGAGGTAACAACAACTGTCGTTAAAAAACGAAGCATCACAGAACTCCTTTGTCAAACACTACCCATCCGTCCGGCTCTCAGAGGCACTAGGTTTCCTTGGAAACTACAGAAATACCAACAGGCAGCAGGACTGATATATCAGGCACGTGTTTGACCATCCCACAGCTTTTGGTGGCCACTTAGATCTATCACACAATTGCATTGCAACCTCAAGGGTCATGTTAGCTTGTAGGGGTGTCAGGGCATGCTGAGAACTTTAGGATGCCTCTCTCCTACCAGGACTGCAAGACCAGCTCTCTAGCAATTCTAATGAGGCTGTGTAAGACACAGACCTGTGCTGGTGAAGAGTGTGAGCACACCACACCTCAGAGAGCGTGGCTCACGTGGCTGAGCTGCTGCAATGCTGGGCTAAATGCACCCGAGACTGGTGTTGGGGTGGGCTGCTCTACGTTAAGGATCAGGATGGTTCGTGAAATGTCCTCTGGAGCAGGAGGCTCCTGTGCTGAGAACCCAGCCTGACATGAGGAGCTTAGGGTTTCTTTCCTGCCACCGATTCACTGTCTGATCATGGTAAAGGTGTCAGGGGCTGCAGTTTTAATCCTGGGGGCTAGGCTAAAAAGCATTTAGGAGCTGCTTTAGTGACCTGCAGGGCTCTTTGGACAGACTAAGTTTCCAACCCCTCAGTAATTTGGACAGTCTGACTCTGCACCACCTCCCGGGAGCACAGAGGTGACCATGCTTTGAAAAGACCTGCTGTGCTCAGAAACCCAGCCAAAGCTGGGACCTGCTGCACAGAGAGTCCTCATCTCAGAGGCTTTTAGCCTGAATGCAGAGAAAGCAAGTGAGGGCAACTAGAGAGCCAGTGCCCCATCCCCATCCCCACAGAGAGACCAGGGCAGATTGGTGATGGGAATCGGGATGCCTGAGCCTCCTTAACCCTCATCGTCTGCTCAGCATCTTTTTCTTGCAAAGACAGCGACGATAATAAAAAAATCTCATATTATTACTATCACTATTACGACGCTGACTTAACCCCTCTGTCACTTGTGTCTATTTAAGTCTCAAAAAATGGGGAGCAGAGCCCCTTGCTGCACGTTGAGCTCCTGGGAGGACTGCAGCCGCTCTCCTAGCACCGCATTTCCAGCTGTAGAACAGAACAGCAGATGCATACCACCCCCCTTCGCCCATCACGGGGCTGAGCATACGCACATGCCGCACGATGGGAATCTCATCTTGACTGAGGCCTCTGGGCACAGCAGTAATGTGAATAATAACAATAACTTTTAGTCAGGTTTTTAATGGTAAAGCAAGCCTCTCTCCCTCTGAAGGATCCTTTAAATGTTCCCTCGCTCTTTATCTTTTGCTTCCTTTAAACTGTGATTGAATTTAGGACTAATGAAAATGTGAGTCTGAGAGCATTTACTGGAAGCCAGCTGCTCTTGCTTTTTCATTTCACTCTCTCTCTGCTGGCCTGTCTCATGATCTACCATTTCTGTGTCCACCCAGTGAAAGCGAACAAACACATTTCTCTAGGGGAAGCTGGTGTATAATCAGGGTTTGAGCAGGTTTGGGTCATTCATCTTCATGTGGACAACAAGGTCACGAAGTGGGCACTGCTCGCTTGTTTTCCTTCCTAATATCTTTTCTCAACAGCAAATGGCATCTTAATAGAATGGAAACTTTCCTTTCTGACTTTTTCAGAGGGAAAAAGAAAGGGTTGTTGGAAAATCAAAGCCTGAATGTGTTTTGCTTTTTCTGCACCAGGCACTCAGCATATGGCTCTTTTTGTCTGTGGATGGAAACCGAGACTAAACAGTGCTCAAACCTCTAATTCTGGTTTGGATTGCTACGCCCTTAAAGACATGGTCAAATACGGGGAAAATATTGACACAATTCTTCACAATAGAGGAAGAATGTCTTCCTTGGCAATCTGCCAGAAATTCATTGTTATAAAAGTTCCTTCATGATGGTACCGGCAGGTTAACCTGTGTTGGTTGATGGAACTTGTTTTATTGCCCTTTCTGGATGTCTTTGCTCTGATAACATAGGAGAGAAGTGTTAGGATCTTAACAGAGGGCTCAGAGATGTGCAATCCCACCACAGGTCCCAGGAATACAAGTCGTCCCAGCTGGTGCTAACGCAAGCAATAGAAACCTTTCCCCTTCGCCTCTGGGCAAGACATAGGTTAACAGTTCTTGCAAATGTTGCTCCCTTTGGCACAGGAGACCCGAGCACAGGTCTGGCAACTTTCCCAAACGTGTCTACCTGGCATCAGCAGGCACGCGGTGGCCAGAGTGACTGACGTCCACCGCACCCGCACTGCTACTAACATCATCCTCTGTGCTGGACTGTGTCATTGAAGAGACCTGCTATTATTTCACCTCCCTTTGGGAAATGTTAAAAGACTGAAGACAGAAGAGCCTCTTACAATCATAAAATAATACAGATGGGCACTTCTTTTTTCATCTCACCATTTTCTCTTCCACCATTCCTTTCATGCACATTACTTTAAAAAGAAAATTTGATGTGGAAAACTTCCAGACTAGAAAGTCAGATCACATGGAAGTCCCCAAGATATCTCCTATCATGCTGTTTTTCTTGCCCATACTGGAGCTAACGAGTTTGGCAACTGGCTTCTGCAGGAGCAGAATCAGGGCATAACGACGGCACATCTTTTTGGCCTGGGTTTGTACAGCACCAAGCGCAGGTGGAGCAGAAGTCCTGATCTGTGTTAGGCTCTCTGGCTCTCTAATGCCACCATCTCCATTAAATACAGAACAGATGGAGAGAAGAAGGAACCAAGGGAATAACCACATATTCCACTGGGAATAACCAGACTTTGCTGTAGGTGCAAGGACTGGGGTGCTGGGAGGGACGGGAGGTGCAGGAGGGCAGTGCTATCCCCTTCGCACAGAGCAAGAGTTAACATTTACAGAGCAGAGTCTATTTTGGGAAGAGGAGTGGACTGCTTAGTGATGTACTTGCCTGGGCAAAATTCATCACTTCTCTCTCTCTCTTTTTTTGTTTTGTTTTGTTTTGTTTTGTTTTGTTTTGTTTTGTTTTGTTTTGTTTTGTTTTGTTTTGGAAACACCAGGTACATGGGAGGGGGGAGTGAAGAGATTGGAGTTAAAAAGAAGAGTAATGCCAGACCCTGAAAAAATAAACTTGACACAAAATTAGAGCACCGGTTATAGGAAAGGGGAGTCCCTTTTTAATAATATGAAAAAGACTGATATTGTGAATCTACATTAGAAAGAGCCAGAGCAATTAGAATTTCAGGCTGCCACATAACAGGCTCACAGTAAAATAGGAATGCAATGTGCCAGGTCTTTTTATTAAAGACAAATTGTCAAATAGCTTGTGATGGAAACCTGCCCTGTCTGAGAGTGATCAGAGAGCAGCCGGTGAAGTACCTGCTGCTCTGCTGTGAGAGACTGACATTAAGGCAGATGGGAACAGGAATAGTTTGTGGCTCTGCCAGGAAAGAGCTCTGAGAGGTTGTGCTTCTTCCTCCCTTCTGTGTATTCAGTAAATGAAGAAGTTATTTGAAGGCAGACATGGAGGCTGAAGTCCCAGTCTGCTCTCTCCCGGCACATCTGTGCACCAGGGCTCGCATTCCCTGTGTTTTTAAGTGTCACTGAGTTTCAGAGAGGTGGGATGTCTTTCCCAGATTCACCAGCTAATGCCCAGTCTCCTTCGTCCTGTTGGCTCATGGGGCTGGCCCTGGCCAGACCCACCACAGCATGGAGAAGGGGCAGCGAGGCCAAAGGAGCGCTGAGTTTGCTTCATGCACGGAAACTTCCAAGCTGCAGTCGCAACTCCCCCTTTCCATGTTTGGATCCATCACCCGAACAACACTGCCCACCACTCTGTCCAGAGAGCCCCCAAGACTAGGGGGGGTTGTGCTTGCTCCTGCGGGTTGATTTCTGATCCTACCTACAGAATAGATGGGCTGTGAGAGATGGACAAACCCTGGCTTTGTTAGCATGAAGTTCAGAGCCAAGCCCAAGGGCAACAGGGGAGCTTGGTGCTCCAGCCTTGCTTGCAGGCTGCAGGAGCGTGGGAAGGCAAGGAAATGGTGAACATGCTCCCTCGTGGCAGCTCTGGCGTGTGCAGCACATCCATCCTTGAGCAGGCTTCGGAGGCAGGAATATATAAGGCTGCAAGGTCCCATCCTGCCAGGCAATGTTCAGAGGAAATCTATCCGTCCGCCTATCTAATTATATTGATGTAATTAGGCAGCTCCCTCAGCACTACTGCAGATTTCACTTTTACATAACATCAGCACTTGGCAGGTTTTGCTTAGCCACCTCCAAAAGAATAATCGTTACCACGTTATTTGTGTGGTGGGACTACGTGCCCCAGCCGGGATCAGTGTCCCGTTGCACAAGGAGCTCTCTGTGCACCCTGTAAGAGGTTGGTCCATGCCCTAAAGTTTAGATGGATAAACAGGGTTGGTTTCTTGGATTCACCAAGAATCTCTGTGTATATGGAGCCTGGCAGGGGACTGCTAAAATGAATTGCCCCAAACACAATCAAGTCATGACAGTGCCAAAATCTGAACCCTTGGCAGCTGGATTTTGAGCCAGGCTCTGCCAGTGACTCTTCAGCCTTCAAAATAAACTTTGAAAACAAGACATCAGGGTGAGCTGCACTGTGCACACTCCACCCCCGGCACCTCTGTGGGCTGGTGCCAAAACTCCCGCGAGGGCTCTATGGTTCGTGCTAAGCAGTGCCTGTGGCAACTCCCTGCCACGGTCTGCAGCAACATCTGAGCTCCTCTCAGCCAAGGTGAAATTAAAATAGACAGAAACAATTACTGCAGGGAAAGTGGAAAAGTTAATAGGGGCCTTGAGCGTGCTTGTGAGAGATTCGTAGGGTTGTTTTTTGGGTTTTTTTTTTTTACCCTTCAGGTCTCAGAAAACAGCTCCAAAGGCAGAAAGATATTTTAAAAAGACTTTCGCAAGTGTGCATGAAAGAGTCTAGGAATGCTCTAATGATCAAACAGGGATTTTGTTCCCCATAGTTTATCTCCTAAAATCATGAGAATCCTGTAGTGGAGGAAAAGGAGAATCTGGATGACTTTATTATAAACCAGATTGTTAGAAAAGCAAAGCTGCCTTGGAGAAAGGAGGAAATTTGATACATATCTTTGCCTGGTCTAGTAGGAATCCATGTAGAGACATCTAAGGCCCATGGAAAACCTCCTTTTGGCATCGCTGGGCGTTGGATCAGGCCCATGTGTGGCAGGAACCGTGCTATGCCCTAGTGCGCACACACGCATTTCAGCTTCAGTATGGAGAACCCTGCCTTTTTTACTCAGTGAGTGAATGGGTAGATGGATCAGGACCTAAAGCCTTTCTGTTATCAGTCAAGACAGGAATCACCTCTACTGAGGTGCTACTGCATGAGCACTTCCACTTCCAGATGTCAGCTTTGGCCAGCAGTGACGACCTTCTCCAGGGATGCCACATCGACACACCCACACTTAAGGCTCTGATGCATTAGCTGGCCATGAATATTCTCCTGCTCCAGCAGCGGTTGCCCAAAGGGTTGTTCTCCCCTTCACCTTTTCAAATCAGACCTCAGAGCCTAATGCACCCAGCGTGACAGCTTTTGCAAAACCGCACACACACACAAAAGGAAAAAAATCAGGCTTTTTAATTTGCTTCTCACACAAGTCAGAAAGATGGATGGTTAGCTGCCTAGATGATGGTTTCTAGATCTCCCTGTCTTGTCACTTAATCATACACTATATCAAGCAAAGAGTCCACATTCTTAATACGACAGTGGCAATTTCTGACTGATTCTCCCCGTTCATAAACCAGATCGTTATCTCTTCCCATCTGCAAACATAAAAACCCATAGTGTTATTACACGACTGGTGCCATCGTAAAACGCTCCCCATGTCCTCCCTGCCTTCCTCCCCCCCATTCTCATTTTTTACATTCCCATCAACCAGACTGAGACCTTCTCCCTCTCCTGCCCTCCCCTCTGCCCCCTCTCCGGAGGGCAGATACAACAGTCAGTCATCTGCGCTTTGGTTTTCGACAGTGGCGGTTTATCCCTCTGGCCTGTTGGCTCTGGGCACCGGCTGGAGGTAGGTGCTGTCTCCCTCCCAGTCCTTGCAATATGTTTCCTGTTACTGCACCCAGTATAAATCAGGGATGCTAAAGCACATTTTATTGGGAGCGTCTGCTGGAACAGCAATTAATCACTGTCAGGCTATCTGAAAATAACCATTAGTTTTTGTTTTATTCTTTAGTACATAAGCAGAAGAGATACATCTCTATTCCAGTTATTAATCCTCTTGCTCGCTGGAGGAAGGCCAGACTAAACAGGGGAGCAGACGTCTACCAGTTGATCCCAGGAAATAAAAGATGGAGTTTAGGTCGAAAGGTGGAGCTTCACTGGAAATAGGGATTGACTGAGAAAAGAGGGGGGGCTTCGCTGTGAACGTAGGAGGGATCGTGTCTGAGGAGAGGGAGGAAGTCTTGTAGCTCTGCAACAGATGTTAATGTTTAACAGGACACATAAAAGGAACCGCTACAAAGCTTTCAGAAAATTATTTTTCCTTTGTTTGTTAGCTTTGAGCTCTTTAGGCAGTTAATTAAAGGATATTCGTGGAACATATCTTGTTCAGATTTAGGCACACAGCCAAAACAAGTGACCGTAAACTTGGCATCCTAGGGCTCTCTATTAATTTTCCCTCTATGATTTTGGAGTTGTGCACTGCTTTTTAAGGTCAGAATATTGTTTTCCTAATTTCTAGGACCACAAATTCTCCTTCATGAGATCTAAAAAATCCAAGCTCTGTTTTTCAAGCCCTAGGCTTCGTTGCCAGTAGATAGTGTCTTATAAGTGAGACTTCCAAAAGATTTTGCAAAGCCTAGTTCCTAAGCCACTTAGACGCTTTTGAAAATTCCTATGATATATAAAATTTAGGCAGCAGCACAGTGGGATATCATCTCAGTAACTCTCTGCCAGGTTCTGTTCTGTAGGGTTAAAAGCCAAACTACCTTTAAAGTCAGGCGATGTGATTTAAAGACGAAGACAGAGAAGATCTGCTGGGAATTGACACACCGTAGCCTTCTTTGCAGAGCTATAGCCACATTTTGAACATATGCAGCAGGAGAGTGGTAGCAATACAACATTTACATGCAGTGCATACAGTTTTAAGATCTCTGCCAGTATGTTTCAAGCTCTCTGTGTGTAAATACGTGTATATATATATATATATATGCGTGTGTGTGTGTGGGCACATGTACATTAGCGGCTGTGTATGATTAAGTCCATAACACAAAAAAAAAAAATGTCATGGACTGATAATTTATAAAAGCATTAATTGCGCCTGTAAGCATGAAAACTGTGTGTACATACCTAAAGTTTTCATGCCTACCAAAACTGGCTCCATGATTATAAAAAGTGGCTCCATACAAACTGTCTACACTTCTTGAATACATTTTAGCACAATAAATGAAAAATCCCTTTATTATTCATGCTTATCTTAATGCCGCAAAACACAGGCCTGTGTCCTGCACTGTGCTGTGGCCAATTCCCATGGGCATTACTGCTGCTGCCAGGTAATGGAGTTACTCCTCTAACTCCTATGGTCTAAAATAATAAATCCCCAACCTCTGCTGATGATCTGGCGTAGAAGATCACAACTTGCACACTGTGAGAATGAAGCTCATATGCCAGTTGGAGAACTCTGCTATTGTCGTTACTGGTTCTTCTTTTCCCCATCAGCTCAGCTTTTCCTTTGCAGTGTGCCCCCCCGACCGCCTACAGGGAGTAAGAAAGGCTCCATGGACCACGTTGTCTCTCCTACTCCCCAACCTCTTCCTCATGTCCCATACACATGGGGGAGAGATGGCATGGTGCTCTGTAGGACCCAGTGATGGATGTGGAGGTGGTTTCTGCAGAGCCTTAGGCATTTGCTACCATCCATCCCCAAATTAGAAAAAAAAAAACCCTAATTGCTCAGGATTTCCCAGCAAGCATTCCTCAAAAATCTGCAAAATCGGTCCTTAATGAATCATTTAATCTCATTGATCTCTTTAACCGAAATCACTTATTTACTTAAAATTTTAAAATTTGCTACTGTTCCTCAGGTCATTTTGGTTTTAGAGATGCAGACTGCTAGGAAGCTAATTATGTAAAACTAGCAATTAATTCCTCACAAGCATGACAAATATTTGACTTAAAAGATGTATCTCTCTTTTGGTGAGCTCCAGACAATTCGTGTGTTGTTAACTGCAGTGGCACATGCCAGGGAATGAAAGGCTGTCCTGGGATATCAAGGTCTTAACTTTATTTTTAAGATATATGTGATTCCTTTCTGTTCAACCCCTATTGCTTCTGTCTACACCCATGAAAAGAGAGTGCAGGGACATCACATGTTCTCAGGATTTTTGGGCATTTCAGTATGACTTTTGCCTGAGATAAGATGCAGAAATTCTCTTAAATCTACTGGACTTCCTTCTCAGGGGCTGAGGTTCTGCACTTCTGCCCAGATTCATGTCATGTAACATTATACATTTAGCCGCAGGATCTAAATGAGGTGTCCAGTCTCCGTAGGCTTTCTCACCATGAGCATGTGGAGAGAAGAGTATCTTCAGAAGATGTCAGCCCACCCACAAAGTGCAGGGCTCTCTGAGCTGTCAGTCCAGCTCCATGGACTATAGAAAGAGCCAAGGTTCAGGCTCTTCTAGGCATGACAGAGCTCTTGGAGATGGACACCCTGAAGGACTTCAATGACCAAGTTGCTGAGACAGCTAGGAAAGATCAGTAAAGTGGGCCGAGGCCAATTGTATGAGGTTTAACAAGGCCAAGTGCCGGGTCCTGCACTTGGATCACAACAGCCCCGTGCAACGCTGCAGGCTTGGGGAGGAGTGGCTGGAGAGCTGCCTGGCGGAAAAGGACCTGGGGGTGCTGGTCGACAGCTGGCTGAACATGAGCCGGCAGTGTGCCCAGGTGGCCAAGAAGGCCAACGGCATCCTGGCTTGTATCAGGAATAGTGTGACCAGCAGGACCAGGGAAGTGATCGTGCCCCTGTACTCGGCACTGGTGAGGCCGCACCTCAAGTACTGTGTTCAGTTTTGGGCCCCTCACATGGAGGTGCTGGAGCGTGTCCAGAGAAGGGCAACGAGGCTGGTGAAGGGTCTAGAAAACAAGTCTTATGAGGAGCGGCTGAGGGAACTGGGGTTGTTTAGTCTGGAGAAGAGGAGGCTGAGGGGAGACCTTATCGCTCTCTACAACTACCTGAAGGGAGGTTGTAGGGAAGCGGGTGCTGGACTCTTCTCCCAAGAAACTAGCGATAGGACGAGAGGAAATGGCTTCAAGTTGCGTCAGGGGAGGTTTAGATTGGACATCAGGAAGAATTTCTTTACTGAAAGAGTGGTTAGGCATTGGAGCAGGCTGCCCAGAGAGGTGGTGGAGTCGTCAACCCTGGAGGCGTTCAAAAAAAGGTGTAGACGTGGCACTCCAGGGCCTGGTTTAGGAGTCATGGTGGTGTTAGTTGATGGTTGGACTTGATGATCTTAGAGGTCTTTTCCAACCTTAATGTTTCTATGATTCTATGAAAGTGAAAATTTCACATGGGACAGCAATTGCAAGTTTTGCACAGCCCTTGAGATGGTGGTTCCTGGGCTGCACCCTGACCCAGACCCTCAGATCCCCCTTGCATGAACTCCCATTGAAACGAGTGCGATAGTGTCAAAGACAACTGAAGTCTGTAGGAGACCTCCTATCGATGCCAGCTGCCTGGACCACACCATTGTGAATGAACACAGAGGAGGCAGGTTCCCACGTGAAATAAATTGCTGTAACTCCAGAGGCTCTCTGGTGCTTACACAAGAGGATCAGGTTCTCTGCACCAGATTAAAGCGATGCTTGGAAACAATATCTTTCCAAAATCTGGAAGGCTGGGGAGAGAGATGTTTTGTTTGTTTTTCTAGGCGTGTGTGAAAGAGATTTATAACATAAATGTGACAGTACTTCAACCCAGCAAGCCCGTTTCTGATGCCAAATGTTGCATGGTTCACGGTCCCACATGTGCTTCCTGCTCATTTATTTATCTTCTACCTGCAATAAAGATAGTGGCTGAGCCATTTTTCCTGTTTGTAGAATCCTTGATGTTGCCAGACGGGAAGTTCAAACAGTAATCAAAGCGTGACTGCTGGACTGGTTTTTTCACCACTTTGTATGGGAAGGTATTGGCTGAAATTCCCTGCCCTTTTGCTGCAGAAGGCATGGTGGCTATGAATCAAAGTCCTTGTGTTACCATGGCTTAATGGGTTACTGACTACCAAGACAGACATGGTAATGAGCTGTTTGGATGTTCTTTGTCCATCTCGTGGCAAAGAAAACGTGTTAGCTTCATGAAATGTAGTTAAGCCAGCAGTTCTTGGGGTGGCTTAGAGCTCCTGTGCAGCTCAGCTGAAGAAAGGTAATGCCTTGACCTGTCATGGCTCAACAGCTTTCAGGGATGTGTCAGCTTGAGTCTATCTAAAGTTCACTTGTTCTGTGTATGAAGCTGAATTTTGCCTTTTGTGAATACAAAATGTCCTGGACAAGCTGCATCTTTACTTCCATTGGCTTATCATCTGAGCCGTGTGGTTCACATGGGCACTCTTCCCCTCTGCAAAGTCAAGGTTACAGAACTGAAGTGTGAAATGATATTACAGAGAAAGGCAGCATCAAGTAGGAAGAGCAGGATTTGTTCAGACTGGAGTCTTATTGAAAACACAATTCAAACCTCACTAGAGATTCAGAGATGAAAATAATCCTTTACTTTTATTTTGCCTTTATTTTCAGTCTGTGTCTTTTATTCTCAACACTGGAAGGGCAGAAATACCAGTAAAAATGTCGTTCCTATTGCATTTAATTGTTCCAGTTGAACATTTGAACAAGAGCCTGAGATGGAGAAGGCCCCAGGCAGCTAAAATGTCAGACTGAGAAGCTTTGAATTTGGGGAGAAAAAAGCACACTACAGTAGATGTTGGTTAAATCAAACACCTGAATCGCTGGATGCACCCTCCCCTCTCCCCGCCTGGCAGAGAGGCTGTCATGTGCCAGTTCACTCCTTCTTCTAAAGGCGAACTTTTCAGTAAGTTCAGTCAAACCCACAATGTTAGCTAACACACGCCTGTTGGAGAATCACCTTCCTTCCTCCTGTATCGTCTCAGCTATTTGCACAAAATAACACTAATTATCTAAAACGCTGTCTTCCTCAAAATACCTGTTGGAACAGAAGATACAATTACCATAATTCCATTGCAAATTTCACTTCCCATAATCACTCTCCATTACAACAAGCATCTAAGGTACCTTTAGCTTCACCTGGGAGATGGTGAAAGCAAAGATTTAACTCACTTAACTCTTTTCAGCCCAGTTTAGAAAGACTTAAGTATGTGCTTTGTTGTAAGAAGTCTGAAGGAGCTGCGCCCATGGGCTTGCTGACTGGTGACTTAGAACTACAAGGAAGGTATTAATCTGTCCTCACATTAAAGTATCTCTGGTTTTGCTGTCTGAACTTTCATAATGTCCAGTAGAGAAATAAGCAGTTCCAGATGGTAGCTAGTTCATCCTACTTAAGTGCTAGGTTTAGGATAGGATAAGTTGCCCTCTGAAGGTACCATCTACACTGACTGAGGGCTCTGACTTGTTCAGACTGGACTTCCCACTGTTTGACAGCAAAGCTGACTCCTGTAAATCAAAAAAATCTGCCTGCAACTGGGTGGGGAGCACCCAGAGGAGGTCTCTGATATTATCAGAGTACTCCTACGCTGTGTGTCCTCGTTTTGTTTAGATCTGAACTCCTCCTATCGCTGAGTCAAGTATAGAGGGGTACCCAAGGAGGCTCATTTGTGCTTGTGAGCCTCCAGGGAGAGGAACGGCAAACTGAAGGGTGCAGCCTGCGGGCTTCAAGTGACCGTGGAGGGTGGGACACCGAGACCCCAGACTACTCTGCATTTGCATGGATTAGGAGCAAACACTAAGACAGCTGCTCCACCTCAGCCACGGGGAAACAACTTCCAGCAGAGAGTTGGAGACTTCTTTAGCAATAGAAATTTCATGGCTTGTCCCAGCCCTTCTGCTTCTCTGCTCTTGGCTTCCTTTATTGAGGAAAGCAGGCAAAAACTTGGGTTTTACTCTCCAGTTTTGTTGCAAACTCCCTTTCCATTCCTTGAGATGCTCCTCCGAGGCTGAGCTGGTAACAAGGGAATGCCAGGGAGCCTTTTATCCAGATCTGAGCAGATAATCCCACTCAGGATCTTCTCAGATATCGATCAGCATGGCACAGCAGAACACGGTCCCTGAGACCTGGTGGAAGCAAACCTCTGCAAAACCTCTCCAGGATGCTGGAAAACCGAAACCCACTCATCATCAATTCTTCCACCTGCTTGGATGAGGGTGCACCAGGTGCTGTAATTGCCGTAACACACATCTCTGCAATTACAGCCAGCTACGAAGCCTCCCGATTCTGAGCGATTGATGGATGTTTGAATCAGTAACCGGGGCCTTTGAAAGATGAGGACTGGAATGTTAACAAGCTCAGGAATATTCATTCTCACCACCCTCCAACACACATCTTTTCATTTTTTGTTAAAAAAGGAAATGTCGCAGCTCCTGTGATATGACTGCCTTCTCTGAAAACCCTCCTTCCCAGCCACAAATCCCAAGGGTTTGCTGGTCTAGCATGCGAGCACAAGTAGAAGAGATCAAGCTGCTGAATTCCAGCTTCTGCGTGTCACCACGCACCACCAGAGGAGCAAGCCTTTCTTCTTAGACAGTAAAATTTTGCCTATGTTCTCCCGACATAACCTGAACAGACCTTGGCCCACTCCAAGGAACTGAACTGCCACTTTTACCAGCTCATACATACCAGATCATACAGAACTAATATTAGCTTGGCTGCTGGCAGCCCTCCTTGAATGCTGGTGGCTCAAACCAGGGATTTTATAACAGAAAGTTTTAAATTTTAATCCCACTAGTGACCATAAAATTGACAGAAGCTCACAAAGTTGGTTAAGTTCTATAGATAAATCCTTTTTTCCTCCATGTACCTAGAAGTATATTTTATATGATCTCCATTGGCACTAACAGGGTGAGCAATAGTGGTAAACACAGCTAAAATAATGAGAAAATACTAGGTTTCTGTCCTGGCAGAGTTTTCTCGGAAACACTAGGCTGGATACTTCAAAAACCTACAGGCAGGCCCTGAAATCACGAGGGTAATGTGCTTCAAAAATAATAAGATTTCATAAATACAAATCGATAGTGAGGTTCGGTTTTGTCTTTCCAGTGGGTTCCTTGGCCTTCGTGTGCTGCTTGGTCTCACTCTTCAGTCCAGCAAGGCCAAAACATTATCTTTTCTTTAAAATAAGAAGCTAAAATCTCTTTTACCCCTGACTCTGGGAGCCTGAGCTTCCAGAAGAATATTGAATATTGCCAGCCTCTTAATCAAATAATCAGAAAATTTTTATTTTCTCTATTTTTCAGAGGTTGAGGATTGTACAGTATGTTAATGAACAACTTTCAAGATCCTTCCCCTTTCCCCTCCTGCCTTCTTTCAGGAGTTTATTTTTAAAAGTACCATCCAGGGCATTGGAATAGCAATAAAGAATAGGTTAAAGCCTCTGATGTTTCATTCCAGGAAAGCTGAAAAGATTAATGCACTTGTCTGCAACTTGAGCCTTTGCTATTCCCAGCTCTCCAGAAACCAAACAGCATGTACAGCAATTTCTTTATTACTTAAATCACATTGCACGATTATTACACCACTTCGGCTGAAAGGCAGCAAAATTGCACCGGCCGCCAAGGTGAAAGGTGGCCGAAAGAAGGTCAGCTTGGCAGCTGATGGGAAAATCTTGTTGGCTTCACACAACAACATTGTAGGTGTAGTAACTTGGAAGGTCTGGCATGTGGGGAGGGTAGAGGCTACCCCCTCCCTGCATCTTGACATCTTTTGTTGTTGTTTTGCATGGGAGAAGGGCTCATTCTGGCAGCTACAGTGGGCACTGTCCTTGGGCCTGGAGCTCACGGAAGCATTAGCTGTTACCGCTGGATCTAGAAAACCAAGCTTCCCTCTCACACCTCAAACACACAGCACAGAGCAGTTACAGTGGGTTGCACATGTCCAAGTGTTGGCTAAATTTCTCTCCATTCAGGGTTTTGATCCTCAGACCACACAGATTAGCAGCGGCACAAGTCAATTCAAAGTGTAACATCATCCAACACGGAGCAGAGAGCTGCGTTGGCCAACGATGGTTTTTAACAAAGCCTTTAGTACACAAGGTAGTACCTTACAAAACCAATTTGGAGTTCCTGTAGAAAGCTCTGGGCTGCTGGGTTTGGTCCTTTTGTCATGCAGCCCTTTCTCGTAACCTCATTATTGCTCAGATGAATGCTTTGAGAGAGAGGTTCAGGAGAACTTGAGGTTAGGCCCATGAGAAAGCAAGTATCTCTTTAACTGCAATTCTGCGTTATGGGTATTGGACCAGCTCTTCAGCTACTAATGCAGACATGGAAGATCTCATTTTGCTAAAATGCTACGGCTCTTGTAATGATATTATACACCCTAAAAATGGGCATAAATCGGAGCGCACTGCATCGTTATCATTATTTGCACAGCACAAACATATAATTAGATGGTATATGAGGACAGAGTTAATGGCGTATGTTTCAAAAGCTTTGGTTTTTACATTATTCTTTAATTTGGATTTTCTTGCTTTCATCTTTTTTTTTTCCAAAACATCTTGTCAGAGGTTAGATTATTGCTTCTGTTAATATTTCTGGGTGTTCCTAACTTTACCTGTATCTATTTTTTGAGATTATTTATACGTTGAGTATCCTTGTTAATAGTATCCGGACTCTTTAGGATGGCAAGTATGAGTGACAGCCAAAGAAATCACTTTATACAGGATTCCTGACACAATATTTTGACAATTTCATTTTAAGTAAGACACTATGATTGTCAGTTCAGTTACAATACAGTTGTTGCTCCCTAGTGGAAAAATATTCAGAAAATTGAAGGAAATCAAATTCCCGGCTAAGTGATTTTTACAGTAAAACATTCAGGTCCTGCCCTTGCCTCTCATTGCACGTGTACAACATTGCCTGATGCTTGAAATGCGTAAGGAGAGAGCAAACATCTAGCAAACGGTTGAGGACCCAGGAATACTTTGAATAAGCATCTAGAAAATATAGGTAATTCATCACTCTTTGTAGGCTGGTAATAGTGTTTTGCTATTTCTGCTCCTTTTCTGCCTAATGCAATGCCCAGAACAAAACACAATATTGCTGATGGAAATGCCTTGGGGATTTCTTTTTCTTTTTAAGCCAAAAAAAATTCTCATGGGAATTGAAAGGGAAAACGTGAGACAGTGCCTATGCATAGCTTTCTTGGATGTCATGGGGGTAGGGCAGGAAGAGCGTTAGGAAGAAATGAGGTGCCACTTGCGGGGAATTGTTGGGGAAACTTTTATTTCTACGGTAGAAAGAGAAGTTTTTAAAGTGGAAATGTTAAAGGAAATGTATTTGTTATAGATATAAATCTGCTCTTCTTGCAAAAAGCACTTTTACCAAAAAAAGTGGGTTTTGTATCACCAGATCTTTCAGACAAAGGGAACAAGTAAGGCTGGCTCTGGGGCCAGGAGTCTTAGACGGATACTTTGGGAGAAAGCGGGTGGGAGAAGTCCAAGTCTTGACTGTTCAGTTTAGGGCCCAGAGCTGAACCCTGTATAAGAACTCTCCCTGCCTCAGTTCTTCAATACCAAGTTTAGACGGTTTCCCTTCTGTTCAAACATAATAAAAATGCATTTCGAAACTGTAATTATATTGTTGAACGGAATATGTGTTTTCTGGACAACTCTAAATTGTGTGCCACAAACCCAAAGGAGGGTTAAGATTAACTGGGGCAGGTCATTGGAGCATTTTGAGGACTTATGGGATTAAATTAAGAAAGGGAAAATTCAGGCTGAATATCAGGAAAATTTTGTTGGCAATAAGCTTATTGTTGCTATGATTTATATAGCCATTACTGCCTAGAAGCTTACATCAGGGCCTCTCTATAGATCTATAAATTAAAGATTGGGGCCTCACTTCAGAGATACACAATGGATGATAAGATACCGAGGTTGCTGCTGGACTAGGTGCTGGACAAATGGATCCTTAAAGGCAGAGTTTAGACCAAACAATTTGCAATGCAAATACATCAGGCAGCAATTTTGGAGCAGGAGGAAGAGCCCGAGCGAAATATAAACAATGACATAACACATTATGGATAGAGACTGGATTATAAGTCAGGCCCCGGCTGATCAGTCTGCCATAGAGCTACTGAACCTCAGTGCCTCCTGCTATCTTGAAGGGGAGTCTGTTTGGATTTGACAGAGAGAAATGCAGTCCAACTGATGCAAATCCATAGTGGGCTGAGCACATGCTAGGGATAATCAAACAGGAATTTTTCTTGGGGTCTTGTTGGTGCACTTTCTCACTCCAGGCCATGCCCATCCAAACCCTTTGCTTTCTGATGGTCCTTCCAGCTACTTCTGGTAATCTGAAGACTCTTTTGGTGGCACGCTTCCTCTTTATTCAATGCCTCCTTGGAGATTTTGCCTTCTTCCCTTCACCACAGATCTGCATATGGGCTGTGTGTCCTGTATACGTGTACTTGCCTTTAGTACTGGCTTGCTGGCTTGATTCATGGCTATCGAACTCAATCCAAGAGTGGGATATCTCTGTTTGTCAGTGTGCTGCATCTCACAAAGGGTAACTTTAGGCCTCAGCAGGTTCACAGGGAGAGTACGGGGCTCATAAGACAGTGTATCCTCATCCTTGTTCATATGGGCACCAGCAATGACGACATGAGCTCTTGTCAAGAGCGACAGAGCCAGCTCAGGGTGGTGGTGGGTCACGTTAGCTCACGCTGGCAGGTCAGCTGTGACACCTCGGTGCAACAATGGTCTTTTGACTTTTCTTCCAATCCCTGACAGCAACTGAAGGATCTCCTCCCCATGCCCTGGAGCACCAGATAGATGATCGTCACAGGCTCCACAGGGCACACCTTGACGTGTCTAACTTAGGCACGTCTGCACCACTGCCAGCCTCTGCTCGCAAAAGTGTAACGCTCACTTTATCACCCCACTACCAAATTTTGGACAATTTCAGACATTCATTTCACTAATAAACGTGGAGATGTTGGAGTTGGGTGATGAACTGTCTGGGATTTAAACTCTGCCATTGCATCACATTTGATTTGATATAAAGCAAGGTCACTCCTCATCGTTTAGGTTATTCAGGATTAGAAAATTGAAGCCATTTGAACTGAGATGATATTTCTTAATGTAATAATGGCTGGCAAATTGAACTGTAAGAATGGCTTCTTGTTATTAGTTCATAGGAGGTGCTTTTTAAAAATTAGAGTAGAAGGAGGATGACTATAGTTTAATCCCAAGATAAATCATGTTTCCAAAATGGCTAGCAAAGCTCAGGAGTTGATATGATTAGGAGACTTAAAGCCGTGGCAGGGCAAGTTGAAGCACTCACTAATGATTTTCACTGCATTACAGAGGGATACATAGGACTTTCCATACTCTGTCAGTTCTTTGCATCGTTATATGTTGCAGGTGGTTTTCAGTCAGGATTGTTTCTTGATGCTTCACAATAAAGGCAATAATGACAAATACAACCAATTCATCTGATCTTCACATTTCTTTGGAGTTGCAGTTTTTTTAATCTTTCTCCAAATTCTTCAAGTATGGAAGACACCAGCAGGAGAAAACATACTGAACTGGTTAAAATAATTTTTCTCTCCTACTCTGTGTATATTTAAGCATGGAACAGTTTTTTAACCAAAGTGAGAATTTTAGCAGAAAGCTGTTGTTTGGGTTAAAATATCTCCAATTTTGATCACTGAACATTTTGACTCTTTGCATATCCTTCTCATTTTCTTCCTCCCTCTTGCTTGGCTTTAGTCCAGTGGGAAAAGAAGGCAGGGTTTTTTGGTTGGGTGGGGGTTTTTTGCTTATTTTAAGCCTTGGAAAAAAAAAAAATTGCAGTCCAAAAGATATCCATGTATTTTGAGGCTTTTTGAGATAGAAAACACTTATTCTCCAACAGCTGTAACACACCAGCTGCTCCTGTCTCTCTTCGCTCATCTGAATTCTTTCTACCCTTCTTCTTCCCTCATTAAATTCCCTCTTTCAAGTTGCTACTTTCATTGTTCAGTGATGAACTTCTGGCTGTTGGAGACATGACCTATTTAGCTACGTTCACAGGAGGAGGAGAATGGGCTTCTGTGATGGCTGTCTCCTAGCCCAGACCACAGGCAGTGCCACAAGCCTTGCATTCATTTTCCACCTTGATTCAAACAAAAGTCCCATTGCTTGAGAATCGGAATCTGTGTTCGGTGTGGTGTAAAACAGGGCTTGCCTTTTGTTCTCCCATAAGTGTTTTGCTGTTAGAGAGCTTTTGGATTGGCGACTCTGATGAATGAAGACAGAGACATTGTCAGAAAATGCTTTATTTTCCTTTTGGAAATGCTCACTAACTATGAAAAAATGCTCATTGTTTTGGTGAAAAACATAATCTCTTTTTTTTTTCTAAAGAATCCAAATGTGGAAGGGCATACCCCTCCCCTGTAAAAAGTATGAATTCACAATTAGTTGAATTTGATTTGTTTCATCTAAATAGGCTTCTGTAGAAGAAGGAAACAATCTAATCTCTTTGTCCATCTTTGACAAAACAAACAAAAGTGGATTGAAATTCATGATAGAACAACTTGTCAACAGCAGGGACAGTAAGACACTGGAACAGGCAGTCTGGGGAAAGTGAAATTTCCGTCATCGATGGGCTTTACAGGGAGGTTAAGCAATCCTTTGTTGCAAGTGGTATATATATATATATCAGTTACTACTCTGGGATAATGTGTGGACTAAGTCTTAAGCAGCTTTCCACACAATACCGAGGTCAGGAAAGACTGTCAGAAACTGAAAAAATGAAGTAAAACAACTGAAAACTGATGGAAATCAAAAGAAATGCTGCATTTTCAGCTGTTATTTTGTCCACCTCTCTCCCTTTAGATAAAAACCGAGATATTTCCATGCAATAATTTTTGACCCTGGTGCCAAGTAAGGTGGACAGGGTAGCACCAGTTCTTGGATATAGTGAGGGAGTGGTGGTGATGTCCTATTAGACCGGCTTTGCACAGGCGGAAACCCCTACAAACTGGGTCTTAAACTGGTCAACGCTGGCTCTACCTCACCAAAGTCAGCAGAGTTATTTCTGCTTACACCAGCTGGGAATACAGGCCCTAAGTCTTTATATTAACATAATCCTCTGCAATGTTGCTGGAAAAGGTTTATTTTGCCTACTAAGAGAGCAAAAGAGAGAGTGCTACAGAGAGACAACAACAGGCAGCTTATCCAAGCCGAGGGTGCCTCTGTGGATTAGAGTGGTGCAGGAAAGGAAAAAAAATTATAATTTAAGTATATGTTATCTTTTGAGAGTATTTGTCATCAAGTCCTGTCTCTGTAGCGAAGGTAGGCCTTTGTAACGAAGGACGGTTGGACTCTAGCTCTTGCTTTATTTAAAGTTTGTTATGTGCACAGTAGGAAAGCAGATAGGGATGGGTATATGGTGGATCAACACGCAAGGCAAGGCTTTCACTAGCAGCTTGTAATTTTAGCTGTCAGCTGAGTTGTTTACATAGTTAAATAAACGGATCCCAGTCTCACTCCCTCTTATCTCTGGTACACACACCTAGTGGGAACAAGTTAGAGAGGCCCCTCTAAAAATATTGCTTGCTCACTGCTGGGCACTGGGTCAGGAGCCCTGAAGTTGTTCCAGCTGCCTCCATATATTAGATTAGAGCCCTTGGTCTCTCTTCTGCTTGCATCTCCTCTCCGTGCAAGCATGCACAGGCTCAGCGTTGGTTGCACGGTTTTGCTTTCCAGGAGGGTCCATCTGCTCCTGCCTCATGTAATCCCATTACAGGAATTCCTGGGTTCGAGCCCTGCTGCTGGCTGCTGTGAGTGACATTCTTCATTTCCCCCTCTTGCTTGCCAAGGCTCAGAGCCATCCTGGGGAGGCCTCGCTCTCCCTTTCTGACTTTTTCCTTTGCTATCCGCTCATCGATCCACACCGAGCACATTGAAATGCTTCCTCTGTCTGACGGAAGAAGCGAGGACACTCTGCGTGAAACCCGGCTCACAAACGATCGAAGAGTCATCCATTCTCCCAAGGTCAAGCAAACCAAAGCCTAAATGCTCTTTTTCTCTTGCACACATACAGCTGCATCGGTTCACTCCAGGAAAGATGGCAGCAAAGTCTGTGTTCCTGCCAGTAGCTACTTGCAGTAAATCAATGCAGATCAGGCACAGATACCACAGGTTACTAAACTCTCCAGCCGACTTTATTTCAGCTGTGAGGCAGGTGATGTGTCTGATTCTAAAGCATCTCGATTTGAATTTCCTCATGGGGGAAAATATCAAATCACTCTTGGTGATTCCAGTGGATGTTTTCACCTCCTAAAGGTTTCTTACGGTGGCTCTTAAGAGTTGCTTTTGTTGAAATGTGGTGGGAAACGGGCAAAAGAGACTTTTCCAGCCTTTCCCCCGGACAGCATGCTGTTAAGCAAAACGGGCAGGAAAGAGCCTTCAGTGTAATGCAGCCTTAAGAGCTGAGGACACTGGGGGACCAACATACAAAGCAAAAGTCCCTCCGTAACAGACGTGTGCTAAGCTGGCTGAGTTTGGGGGAAGAGAAGCCACAGATTCACTGGATTCACTCTTATCTGAAGCGTCATTTTCCAAGTGACCAAAAGTGCAGAAGTATGATCCCACCTTGCAACACAGCAGGGGCCTCTCTAAATTCTGGCTTTGCTCAGTGATTGAATTTAATCTGAGCAGTGAAAACTCACAGGGAGGGAGAGAGGGGTTAAGAACCAGGTTGTAATTTATCCTGCAAAACACCCGCCACGCCGAAGGCTCGGGGAGAAGGTTCTGGTCCTGGCTGTATGGCACGACAGCAAAGCAGGATGGCTCCGTTCATGTCGGTGTACCGCAGTGTTTGAATTACTACCCTGATGAGAGGAAGCTGGCACCTGAAGGGAAGACGCTGTGTGAAAAACACGACCCGCCTGGAACAGGGTCATTGAGTTCATAACATCAATATCTAGTCAGCACCTACAGATTGTTTCCAAAGCTCATTATTTCAGAGAACTGCTGTACATGTGAGTGAAACTCATTACCTGAGAGGCTTGTTATATTTTCTAGTAGCTGACAAAATGTGGGCATTGCTTGGCTACCTTAATTAATGCATGATTACAAACTGAAATGTATCATTTGTATTTAGATATGTTTTTCGTTGCTGGAGCCACTGAAATCCATCTTTCAGAGAAGCCATCAAAGGCCAAGCAGCCTCATCCGACACGGCAATTAAAAATATTTTTCCCTGTTGGAGCAGAGAACCTCAATGCTCCAGCGAGACTCCAGGAGCAGGTTTCAAACTGCTGCCGCGATGCTGCACCCTACCCAGAGTTTGCCCGATGGCTGTGGTCCTCTACTCCGGAGGGCCCCATTTTACTGGTACAATGACACCAGCCTCCCCTACGACTTGCAAACAACCTTGTGAGTAATGCTTTATATATGTGAATCTCTTCTCTGCAACAGCCTGTATAACATATCGCATCCTTTATATGAAAAGAAGCCAGCCTAAGTATTTCACGGTAGGTACCAGCAGCAACACTTTAGGGTGCCCTGGGGAGTCATATGGATATCTTGGAGGTAAAGCTGAATTTGTGCGTGGATTATCCAGCACTGTCCTACTGTGGCCCATATCCTTGCACTCCTGAGCAATAACCGCTGGTGAGTGGTGAGGATGAAAGCATTTCAGCTAGCAAGTTGTTTTTTTCTTTTTTTCAGCTAGCAAGTTGGGTTTGTTTTTTTTTTTCAGCTTTTTGCTATAACTGTGGCTGTGGTATGAATGGACCCAACACATGCCCCCAGCCACAGATCCCCAGGGAAGCTGTAACAGGACAGATGAGCAGCAGAAGGGAAAAGAGATAGGAAGAGGTGATTAATTTGCCCGAGGGCACCCACCAACCTGGTAGCAAGGTTGAGCAGAGCAGAAGTGTCGTCAGCCAGCGGGTCGAGTTAGCATCACTAAAGGTGAGATTTATTGGTTCTAATTTGGTTATCTAAACCCAAGTTGAGCTACGCTACCCGTATAGGCAATGGAGAGAATCAGGCAGCTCTGAGAGCAATTTATCTCCTCTTAGGACAGGTACTTTAGGTAGGCCAGATGGTTCACTCGATGCTTCTGGGTGGAATAACGCTGAAATTTCCTCCCAACACCTTAAATCAGCAGTGTAATCAAACCTGAATTAAATCCAAATCTTGACCTGCTGGAATAAACAAGGAAAGCAGTTTGAAAAATGTGCCTTGTTTTGAAAACAACATTTTAACTTTTTGGAAATGTCACACAGCTGCAGCTGAGACTCCGCCAGAGCTGAACCGGTACTTTGGGAGGGGAGGTGAGCAGGCTGGCAAAACCAGCCTCGTGATTCAGGTTTGTGTCACAGTTTTAATTCCAAGTTAGGAATTTTTCAGTAAATCCTTTCAGAAATAGTTAACTTCAAAAGAGCACGCTTAATTGGCAGGTTTGGAGAAACAGGAAAGGCATTTTTTTTCTGATGTCTTCTCCAAATTTTTTTTTTTTTGTAGTTTTGAACATTTTTCACTGGAAGTAGAAATTTTGGTATGCGCTCAAGTGCTTGAATAAACAAAGAAAGATTTTCTAATTTTGCTGCTGAATGCAGTACACTGTATTAAATGATTTTACTTTTGCTGATGTTCTGTATTTGTGCAGTGCCTGCTGCTATGGAGCACTGTCTCGGATAATGATGATAACAACAACAATGAATTAACAATAATTACAAAAACAGGTCAAAGATTTATTTTCCCTTCAGCTTTCATGTAATTATGCTGTTCAGCTTGCCAGAAGTATCTCCTTTTCCATGAGAAATTTCAGTTTCTCATGGAAGCATTAGGGGGTTTTTGGTTTGGGATTTTTTTGTTGTTGTTGTTGGGGTTTTTTTTAAAACCTGTCAGGATTTAAGAGGAAACTAAAAGAAAAAAAAATCAAATTTTTTTGTTCAAAGAAAGCGCATAAACTCCAACAGTGAATTACAAATAGCCCCTGGGAGTGAGATCTAGTGATTAAAGAAGAGGAATGGAAGTCAGGGTAATCATGTTAAGCCAGTGTGTGTCTTTGAATCCTATAGCGTTTAAAAAGGTATGGAGGCTTATGACTCTGTTACTAGCAGAAGACTCAAGGGCAAACATTTATAAACAGAATTTAGCCACTTCTAATATCAGCTATATCGCATTCACCTACTGCTTGTATACAACAAATATACGAGTTGACACACTTTTAAATTTACTACTACATCTTTCCTGTTGAATGGGTAGTCTGTGAGATGGCTGAAGGGACTTTTATGTAAGGGCGTGGGATCCATCTGTAGTGCTGACCTAGAGAGAGGCACTAAAACACACGTGTCTGCTTCTGATTAGCACAGCAGCACCTGATGGGAATGGGGGTATCCCATCCCTTTCTCCCACTCCATGGGTATAATTCCCCAGCCAGATTTATCTGCCCAGGTTGAATCTACCTGGATTTACCTTACCAGGGTCACCTAAATGTTGGCCATCAGATGAAAGCATCTCCAGAGGGTGTTTTCTTCCATCCTCAGGTAGATGTCCAGCATACGCAGGATGAATGAACCTGCAGAGCTGCCTGCTTGTTTCCTTCAGCTCTGGGGGGAGTCTGAAATGACCAACTATAAGACCTAACCTTTAGATAGCTAAAGCTAAATGGCAGGAACTCCACTCTGAGTCTTCACGAACATGCCGGGATGCCCAGGATGGACTACGGTGGGTAGTCTCAGTAGTCTAGGAGGGCAGCTGAGATACTGACAGTGCTCCAGGACACTGAAGTGGCATTTCTACATAGAAATATTTCCAAGTTTTGACTGATCATTTTTCGGTGCTCGATTTTCTCCACAAAAAAAAGATTGTATTTTGAGGGGAGGGAGAAAAACCCTTCTATTTCTTAACCCTGTGCAGAAGGGGTTCAGATAAGTAAATCTCCTTGGCAGCTGTCCTGTAATCACAGGTTCTGGTTCACCCAGCAAACCCAGCCCCCTTGGCTGTAAGGCTGCTTCGGGGCCTGACTGTGACCCAACCATTTCCTAAGCAGATGCTCCTTCAATTTACAGATCTCTTTCCACATTCTGTTACAGCTCCCTTTCACCAACAGCTGTTTTTTAAACTACAGGGGAAAGGTGCAAGACAAGTGGCTCTTCCTATTGTGCCTCAGGACCGAGCCGAGGTGGGAGGTCACCTCATTGCCAGGCATGCTGGAACACGCCTGTCAAGTTGCTCTAGAGGAGATGACTTCCCTCGCAAGCACAAAGCCAGCATGCAAATTCTTCTGACTTTGCTCCTTGAGCGTGTGGGGTCCTGGAAACCTCCCTGTCAGTCTCTAATCCGTTGCGCTATTGCATTGAAGGACAGAAGAGCCCTTCTTGCCGGTGGAGCTCGTGGGCATGAATAAACCATAAGCCACCTGGCCGTACCAGCAGCCTGCTGATGCTGACAGTGGACAGGACCTGCCGATCAAGGCCAGTGCCACCGCAGCTCTGCGGCACAGGCAGGACTCCCGACTCCAAAGCAACTGGATCACACTGTCTCTTAAAATCATCTTACGGTGCCCCGGTAGGGCATTGCAGGGATTAGTCCATATTTGTGTAACTGATCAGATAGTTTTGGAGGAGAAAACATCTGCTACAGAAAAGCAGGTACTGTGTAGTTTTGCTCCGCAACCGTGCAGAGAGCTTAGGGCAAAGCCTGCAGTCCGAGTCCCACGGCCCCCCTGGGCAATGCCCCTTTAACAGCTCCTGTTAACGATGTGCTGGTCTGGTTCTCAGGACCGAAGTGCTGGTAATGCCTGGAAACAGCAAGATGCTCCTTGTCTCCGAGCCCAGCACCACCGCAAACTAACCAGGTTAGTGAGGTTCCCGCCGCTCCGGCTGTGCGCGCACAATTTTGCAATAAGTTCCTCTGACAGTGTGGTATCGCTGTAACATCTTGCCATGCTGTCGGATACCTTGCCTGGTAAGAGATGAGCGAGCTCCCCGACACTCACGCAGCACTAATTCGATATCTTAACATACGGTTGTGCTGTGCCTCCCATGGAGAGCAGCAGGGAGACCCAGGCTAACGCCTTCATCCCGTCAGGATCCAATGTGTCTTGTAAAGGTGTGAGGAAGGCAGAGCACAGATGAAGGCCAGACGAGATCCCATCTGCCATTCAAATTGGGCAATAAGAACTGGGGTGCAGCATTGGACCCCCACCAGCCCCCTCCAGGCCTGGATGAGGGCTGTGTCTAGGGCTTGGCCAGAGGGGCACACGTGGGGCGTGCTCCAGCTCCTGTCTGGAGGGTAACGAGCTGATCAGGTGTGCTCTACTTCACGTTCCTCATTACAAAGCCTCCCGGTAATAAAAGCTAATGAACTAAATGTCACTTCAAGCCCTGCTGTCTCCTCCTCTCCATCCCATCTCCTCCTCCTCCTGGACTCATTCTCTTCTGTTAGCTCATGTCTCTGTCCTCACTTGAATCCCAAGTCTTGGGCTCTTCATTAGGAAATAGGTAATTTAATAGGGATGCCAGTTAAGAAAAGAGCCTCTCTTTCTTCCTCCCTCTCAAAAGTTTGAGCCTGAGACCTCTGCCACCCCAGGGGACAGCTAGGATGTAGCATGTGTGGTCCTCCTGCATCGCTATAGGAAGATGGAGGGTTTTGGAGCTCTTGGTTTGACGCAAGAGCTATGACCTCATGCACAAGACACTTCATAGCAGCTTCTCATTGCAGCTTGCTGGGCAGGACAGCATCTGTACAGGCCTTCAGCCAGCTGTAGGCACCTACCACACCAGCTCAGTCCCTTCTTCTGAGGGCAGCTCAGAGGAGGATGTCTAAGTGCTCTGAATAACCCTCTGGAGACATCTCTTTCTTCCCCTTGACTGTTGGAGTAGCCTAGGGCGGTGAAGTCCCCAATTTTGCCATCTCTGAAAGATGCCTGGAGCGCTCTGCATGCCCCGGGGAGCTCCCAGCTATTTGCAGCCACGGCAAACTGGGGACACGTTTTCATTTTTATCCCCAATGACCTGGTTTCCTACTTGGGTTTCATCAGAGTTCCTGCCAGACTCGTCAGAGTTAAATCCAAGGAAGCTGCAAAACATTTCCTGAAGAATTAGCAAGAAAGATAAAGCGGCGCAGATAAAACAGGGTCCGGTACACAGCTTCAAAGGAGCGCCAAGAACAACAGCTGGACTGTTGAGGAGGGGAGGATTTAGGGCCAGCTCCACCTGGACCACGGTGTCCTACCCCTTCCTCACGTCAAAGGATATTTCTCCCCCATGCAGGGTGTAGCCGCCAGTAAAAAAGGCAACAGGGGGTAGGAGGCTGGCCGGAGACAGAAACTGCCCACGGTACGTTAGAGAGAGATCTGACAGACCGGGAAGATGTTATTCAAGGGAGAAAAAGCAAATGTTGCGTGGAACACAAGCTGTTCCTTGAGGCTTAGGGAGGTGTGGACCTGTCTGAGCTGAGGATGGAGGGGTTAAACTTGGCTGAGGGAAAACACGTGTGGGGGCTCTCTGCTTCCTCCGCACGTTGCAGGGATGAATAAGTCGTGCTTTGTTTTAAATTTGTTGTTTTGCAGACTGCTCTGCGTAACAGTGGCATGCTCAGCCCCCAGGCTGAAGGATCGTAAGTGGGTGCGTGCTAGCGAGCGGAGGGGTATTGCACGTGGCTGTTCATAGGCGTGGAGATCCGAGTAGAAAGGGATCCAGTGCTCCCAGGAGGAGCAGCGGGGAAGTCAGCCTGGAGCCCTGCCAGGGCAATGTAATCCTATTCTGGGTGGATTATCACACAAAAAGTGGAAGACATAGTCCGACTTCCCCACTTGCTCACTCCGGTGGATGCCAGGAGGACCTGGGCCGGAGCTAGTATGTCTCTTCAGTCCCAGTGCAGAGCAACAAGCGGTCACAGTCTAGGCAAGGGAAGGTTTTCTGGGCTATTTTAAGGTCTGTCAAGGGATGTTCTTCCTTGTCTAAGTATGACCAGTCTGTTAGCGTGAGGTGAGTCTTGCAAACGTACACCCAGAGGAGCGTGGGAGGGCACAGGACACAGGGAGATGGGAAGAAGAGAGAAGATGTTGCTGATGGAGCGTGTGTTGGGGCTGGTGGTGGATGTTCCTGTTTAGGGCCAAAGGAAGGAGGGAATGGGCTGCAGAAAGAGCAGGTGAGACTGCAATAATGCTGCAAGGGTCATGGCTGCTTGGGCACGGCTGAGACCATCCCCCTCTGCCCACTCTCCTGGGGCTCCTGCCCAAGAGGCCACCAGACCTCCCAGCAGGGCATGAGCTCCTCTGAGTGCTTCTGTGGAAACCAGCCAAGCGGCTTTTTTTATTTCCTCCCCTCAGGCCAGACCTGTCCCGCGGGGTATAGCAGCCACAGGAACTGTTTTCTCCCCTGCACTGAGTTGCCCTACCAGCTGCTGCAAGAAATGGAGAAGACACAGTAGATGATGTGGGAGAAACAGCTTCAGTCCCTGCTCCCTCCCTTTGCAAATCTCTGTCAAGGATAACAACCCTGTATTTAGTGTAATTTACAGTAACTGTGTTTTAATAGATGTTGTGGGATCCTTAGCCTTATTATGAAAATCCTCTTATGAGCAGCAGCTCCTTTAATAACCTGGGCTACAGCAAGTGTCTGTCTATTTACATCTATTTGCATGTATTTGCATGTAAGTTGCTAATATAAAAATCTAAAAAGCTCTGACGACTTCACATTTTTAAGTCTGCCCATAATCTGAAGGACTAGGAATTTGATAGCATGATTTTGGTTACACACGCAAGCATTGCCCCGGTGCTAATGAAGAAGCAGGGTCCCGTCCACGAGGGAGCAGGGCTCCTTGTCTGCGCCGGACACTGCCCACGGGATTTGATTTTGGAAGGATCCATAAGTAGATCCTTTGAAACCCCAGCCTTGTGATCAGCAGTCCCCCTGAGCTCTCCACGTGTCTAAGGATGATTTACCCAGTTTCTTAGTGCCAGATGGTAAAATTATGGAAAATGAAGTCGCTACAGCAAAAAGGAAAATAAAAAGAGTGCTGTCAAAACCTGCGAAGTGCTTCACCTTGGAAATGGCATGATCGTACACCCACGTGTGACTAGGTGGATATCTGGGGAAAGGGGAATATGGTGTGAGATCCCAAGGATTCATTCACAAACCTTACTGATACCAAAAGAGAACTTCTTCCCTGCAAAATCCCAGCCAAACTGTGGGATAAAATTGCAACTGGTTTGAAAATGGGATTTCCATTGTTTGGGAAATGTTGCCACTTCCCATTGGAACTTGTGGCTCAGGAAAAAAGCCCAAATAATAACAACAACAACAACAAAAAAAAACAGTGAAGCAGGAATTCTGAACATTTTCTATATTGGATGTTGCATGGTGGCTTGTTTCAACACAGCTACATCATCTGAGTTCAATAATTTCAAAACTTATCATTCTGATGAAATAAAAATGTTGTTTAGATGATCCTAACCATTGTGATATGAAATCTGAAGCATGAGACAATGTGAATTATTATATAATAAAATTGATCAAAAGAAATGAAGCATAACAGTAACATAGAAAAAAAATGCAGATTTACTGTCTTGAAACAGCAGATTTAGGACACCACTGAAATGAAACAATTCAACTTCCCATAGAAAATGATGTGTAAATTGGCGTATTTGCACAATGTTTCAATTCTGCATGAGAAAACTCCAAATTTTAAGCACGACATAAATAATCAGGGCCAAAAGTACGTGCCCAGAACTTCCTGCAAACCCACTGCTTTGCACCTAGAATGAATTTGCCTGAATACAGCAACATGCCGCAGATTTGGGGAGATCTCATCTGCTGCTCTGAGACGAAAAACCGTTTCCCACAACCAGACCAGCACAAAGCACATACCTGAAATGCACTGAAAAAAAAAAAAAACATTAATTGCTGGATACTGCTGTAACTCCTCTGAGGTCTAATTGGGAATATCTTGCAGAACAGAGCACGTAGCAGCCCCGTCAACCTTAGTATCTTCATCCTCGTACTGCCCCTTCCATCTAAACCACTGCTAATTTAGCCCTGAACTCATCGGCAGCTGAATTCAACCTGAAAGAGCCTTGGATCCATCCCTGTTGACCAGCTCCTGGCCCAGGCTCATTACACTTTCTTTCACCTCTCAGTTTTGATCACAAGGAGTGCACGAAGTGCAGAGGTTCTCGTGAGAAAGCCTCTTTCCTCTGAGATTTCTAATCCTATATTCTAGAGTCAGGGAGTCTGGACAGTTCAGAGAAGCATCCAGATTTATGGATGCTAGTATGAACTAAGTACAGTTTTAGAAACTTGGGGGGGGATTATCTAGTGATCCAATAATCTTCACCTGGCTCGCAGAAAGATCCTCAGTAGAGTTACTCCCTGCACCTGGCTCCTGCTGTGTTTTTCCCTGCAGGTGGACACTTTGCTAGCAAAGCTCAGCCCCAGGGAAATAAAGCAAATGAAATAAAGACGGTGATGTAAGATGCAATAACCACAAACCCAGCAAATTTAAAAATTAAATGTAAAAGGATAGCTCTCATAGACACAATATCTCACGGGCAGCATCACTAATCCCACACATTCAAAAAGTTTGCGTCTACCTTCCAAGTCATCAGAGCTGCTGAAATACCAGGAGAGTTGCAGAGATAATAAACAGAGGGCTCTATCTGCCGTCTCAGATACTCAGCCTACTGTACAGCTGCCCACATTTTCAGGCTTTTCTTTACGAAGGCTGGAAAGGTCCAGTTTCTTTTTTAAAAAAAGCTAAGACTGCCTGCATTGTAAGTGCTGGCAGTGCTTCACGTAGGATTTGTGGCTGGATAGCCTTGTGCTCTAGCAGGTGATCATAGCAGCCAAGAAACTTTTAGGTAATAAATATACTTTTCCATCAGTTGGTGATGACAGGAATTGCCCAGAAGGACAACTGTGGAGTTAAAAAAAAAAGAAGCCTGTGCCTCCAGATTCAGACAGGCTGTGACAGTCCAGAACTTGTGCGCTGATCCTGCTAACACATCTGATAAATGCAAAGGTGAGGGTATGTATGTGGATCATCCCTGGGAGCTGGCCTGAGGACTCAGACACCTCTTCTGCCTCTGATATCCAGCATTCAGCCTCTGGCCCCTGCCAGGCTTGGTGAGCCCCTGGGCAGTCCCCGGGGCACCAGCCCGTCCTCCCCACGTCTCTCCCCACCCTGCCGCTCCTGAGCCATCAACCTGGCACCATTTGGGAATCTGATAAAAGCTGCCGTTACTTTCTTCCCCAATCCTCTTGAGCCAGCCCATCTCAGTTTTGTTTTTGAGCGTCTCAGAAACAATATTATGTCCCCATCAATTACCACTATTAGGTTAGTGCCAGAAATCTAGTCCTTGGGGTGGCATCTTTAGTGCTATTAAGAATAAGCAGCAGCATCAGGGTCTCTGCTCATCCTGCCCCCCTGCAAGAGAAAGCCCTATTGGAGACTTCTTTCAATATTTCATTAATTCTCAGACATATGCTCTGGGAATGTCAAAATGTTAGGATCTTCTGGAATGAAGCGATAAACATAACTGACATGGAATTAAACACTGAATTACCTAGAGAGCCAATATAGTTTATTCGGGTGAACGTTACTATAGCTACAGCCCTTGCAGATGCACCTCCACCCCCTAACTTTACCCAAAGCAAAAAAAAAACCCCAAACGCAAGTAAAAAGAAAATGTAATAATCTCAGGAAATTTGCGTGTCTTCTCTGTTATTGAATGGATGTGCTTGGCGTGTATGGCTAGCTGATTTAAGCTAATTATTTTTTGTGTTTATATTTATTGGCTGTGATTAGTTATGCAACAAAGACTATGGGAGAACAAATCATGTCAGTGCAGCTAATTGGAGATAACACAAGCGGTAGCGAAAGCAGTAATTTTTATATTTTACGCATGAAAAGGAGACCTGATCCTGCTGGTTGTAAATCAATAAAGTGCTGTTGAGGTCTCCATCTGAGAATATGAACCAAGGGCTGAAAAACAGCACACTATATGAGTTACTCCTGATTTTTTGGGCTCTGTCTATAAAGCTACTGAAAGCCACAGGTTTTAGTGGAGTGAAGCTGGGGCTGGGGTCAGAACAGCTTTGGAATAAGATATTGCAGAAAATGAGATAGATGGGATTTTGTTCCTTTGGAGGAACAAAATGGTGTGAGGCTATCTGACCACAAATTTTAGGGCATTTTAGGAATTGAATATGAACCTCTTCTGCTAATCTTTAGACCGCCAGACTAGAAATGTCTATTTTCACAAACCCTCCAAAGCTCTGCCACTTAGACCCAGCTCTAGGCAAGGCACAGTGCCTAAAATAAGCCCATCCGGGAAGCTGCCTCCTTGCTTCCCTTCCCTTTCAAAAATCTGGGCAGTCATTTGCATCTGCCCGCGACAACCCCAGCATCAGTTCATGCTTGGTTTCCTCTGCTGTGCCGGCACGTAGCAGCAGTCAAACTCCATCTCTCCAGCGCGTGTATCCAGCCCCAGGACTGTGCTGCCAACACGCTTTGCAACCTATCATGCATTTATGTGCCTAGCCCTGCTCTGAAGAAGGGCAGTGCTACCGTCTCCACTTTCCAGTGAGGAATCAGCCTCTCGGAGCATCTAATGACAAGGTTTGTCAAGGTGCTGAGGCACCTACAGATGCAAACAGATGCCTGGTGTTATATCCAGGATGTCTAGCATGCCTGGTTCATCTTCTTGCCTACAGCTGGAGCTACAGGTGCTCAAATAGCCCTTGAAATCGGACCCTAAGGCTCAGATTCATCTGACATCTGGCAGGGGACTGGTGAGATGTCACCTCCCAGAGGCACCGGGCTCTTTCCCGTGACCACTGAAGAAGCTGAGAGTGTCCAGCTCTGATTCAGAGGTCTGTTTTCAGACAGCTGGATCCAGGTGTGATGAATCCAACCTCTGCTGACTCTCCTCGAGCTCTGGGGCTGACCCAGGGAGCTCAAATGCACCACCCAACACCCCCTCCCGCTATGCCCTACAAACCACTGAACCTTTGAGGAGGTCTGGAGGCATTTCTCTGGCTGGATTCAGTATCTCCTCTCCTCCAGACAGACACCACCAGCATCTGCACCCTCCTGGTTTCAATGGTGAACAAGAAGCAATCTTGCCCTGCGCTGCCCTTTGTTCCCACCAATGCTGTGTTTGTTTGTTTATTTCTGGAGTGCAGACCCTGCTAATTTATGTTAATTGGAATTGCACAGGTAGTTTTTTTCCCCCTCCATGTCCCCCTGCAGCCTGCTGTGAAATCAAGCTGGCTTTATAATCTCCTGCAGCAGCTTGCAGCCTGCTGGAACAACAGGAGCCTTAGCATGCAAAGCATGTTGACGAGTTGCCTTTTATTTTCTTTCTTTTTTTTCCCCTTCCTCATGAGGAAGTTTGCATATTGGACAGTTTTGAAGGCTCGCTGAGCCACGATTAAAATTCCCTTTTATTTATTTATTTAGCAAGAAACCGCCATTTGCAAGGCTGGCTGCCTTGCAGCACCGTAACAATATGGTTTTCTCCACCCCTTTTGCTGGCTCCCATACACTGTTTTGGGGAAGAAAAAGCAAGAGAAGGCATTTGTGCTCCTTGTGCCTCTGTGCCAGGCGACACTTGTCATTTGGTCTGTGGTGTGGGTCTGAGTTGCAAGCCCAAGGCGTGGAAGTCAGGGGGAGTTTTGCCTTTAGCTCCTGGGGGAGTGGGCTCTGTCTGTCTTCTTTAAGAAACTGGAAAAGCTCTGCTTGTCCTGCTCTTTTTTTTTTCCCCATAGAGCAGATTTGAAGGGGAAACCCTCCTTCCCCACAGGGATGGCTGTGGATGGCTGGGAGCCAGGAACTCCTCTCCCAAGAGGCCCCATGGAAGGTGAGAGCACCTGGGGAGCAGGGACCTCTAAGCTCCAGGGACACACCACCCCACTGCTATTTTAAGAAGCTCAGGAAACGCAAATCCCAAGAGTTTTGGGGGCTTTGATTACAAAGGGAGTTTTTAAAAACTGGCTTGTATCACGAGAGGATTTGTTTTACCCACCAGACATAGCAGGGGCTTTTATCTTCTGTAGGGAATTAGCCCAGATGCGTATCACTGTAATGGAGATCAGAACTTGACCACAAATATCTCATTAGCTTGAAAAGTTACCTGTTTTATTTCTGTCCAAAGGATATTTTGCTTGGGTGCTTTCATCTTAAAACCACTAACTTCTAGAAAACCAAGCTTTAATGTCATGTGTGATTTTGCTTTCTTTGAGGAGTGGAAAATGCCACACACTGTGGCATATGCACAGGATTGAGTCACAAGAGAAAAAAAATAAACAGTCATCTTCCTTGGTTTGATCTATGTGCATCTGTTTCCTGGGAGAGAGGTGAAATGGGATATTTACTTGGGTAAGTATTGTAAGCCAGATGCACTCCACTGCGAAATAAATAAAAAATGATATTAAAATTAACTATGTAAAAGGGATCTGGAGCTGGCCCTTTCATCAGAAACCGGAGGTTTTGTGTATAGCATGCATAACAAGACTATGAATATTCTCATCTCTAAAGTTTCGAATTGAAATGTCGGTCCCATCAGAGATAAAAACAAAACTCCTTGCTTTTAATGAGACTGGGATTTCCCTCTGTGCCTGACGGGGCTGCTCTACTAATCTTGCGGTTGGCTGTGGTTTGGGGGAAAACCAGATGTGGGAGGGTAGCTAGCACTCTGGGCTGGCACACAAAAATCACACTGTATCTCATCCCTTCCTTGGCGCCTTGACAGACGGACACTCACCGTCTGACCAAAGGCTTCAGATGCTGCCCCAGCACCTCTGCATCACATCAACAGACACTCGCTCCGTGGGTACGCGCCATGTTGCCTCAATGAAGTCAGGACTTCAGAAGGGACTTGCATGTTGCTACGAAGCGTAAACTGTGATTTGATCACTGCCCAAAATAAGCTGGAGGAGGAGAATGGCCTCCCTCAAGTGCATATCTGATGCTAGGAGCTCACTAACCCAGCAGACTGCTTTCAGTGGCTCGAAGATGAATATTCGAAGAATTAAAGGAGGAAATAAATCGCCATGTTTTAACAAGGTGGGTAATTTATCATTACAGGGCTCACTGAGGGATGATGTTCGTTCTCTGTCATCTGGTGTCTTTAAGTCAAGATGGGATGTCTTGCTAAAAGATGCATTCTGGTTTAAACCCCTGTTGTTGGGCTCAGAAAAGGAATCGCTCTGCGACATTGTACGGCAGGAAATCAGACTTGATGGTTGTAATTGTGTTCCTATCTGGCCTTAAAATCTATTGATCTGTGAAAATAATTGCCACGGTTTACTGATTTTCCTGAATGTTTGATGGTAGGTAAGAAATACTTCTGTCTCCTGTGGCCTGAGCTTCCCTGAAAGAATTTCCTGTTTGCGTGGAGCAGAAATCAGAAAAAAAAAAAAATTGATTCAGCATAACCAAAGAAAATTTTTAAATGCATTGTTGCTTAGCTGTTTGATATATTTCTTTCTGTACTTGCTCAATGGAATCTGGCTGTCAGGACTACTCAGCATCATCCTGTGGGTGGGCCTGGGAATGCTGGTATGCAGAGAAACACAGGCACTTTCAGACTTATTTGACTTAATTGTAAGCCATCACATCACTCTCGCTCAACTGACGTGACTAAAATTGTGGACATATACCAAGCTGTGTCCTAATCAAGGTTGAAGAGTAAAAATAGAAAGTCGTTTTTACTTCACATGCAAAGGAAGGCTAGAGCATGTAGAACAGAAAAGGAGATTTTTTTAATTTTTCCAGGAAAGAGTCCTGATCCTGCAAGGCACGCGGCTCTGCGGGGCGCTGCTACGGGAGCCGAGTGTTCCCACACCGTGCTGGAGTTTCTCGACGCCTGGCACAACGCACTCCGAACAGAGCGAGCTGGGTGCATCTTCTGAGTGTAAGTACTACATAAACGGTGCGGGGACCTTGTATGGATCTGTAAGTACAAGGTAAGTGTTTCTCTCTATGCAACAGGCAACCCCTCCGAACGCACTCAAATATGCTCGTTTGCATTTGGCATTTTAAAAGGAGAGCCGTTCTCCTCCTGTGCACCGAGCCTGCTCCTTCCTCTTGCCGAGACCTGCATGTTTTGTCTTCCAAGTTATCGCTGTGGAAACTCAAACATGATATTAGTTTAATTAGAGATCAACTCCTTTTATGGAATGCAAATGCCCTATCCGACTAAATCCCCCTTCTGAAGTTGGCAGATGCAAATTAAATCCTGTGCACTGAAGTGTAATTTGGCTTTGAACACTCTTAAAGGCCCTCAGTGATTCAGTGGGTGGAGGGGAATTAGTCTTAAGCTGTATTTGCTGCTTTCTCCTCCCTTAATTTGTTTATATGAATGCTACTGAAGCAATATTGAATGTAAACAAATTGCCAAGTGACACACATGAATGAAAGTCAAGGTTTCGCTGTTAGTTTTTGGAGCTGTAAACAACATAGGTCCAATCTACCTGAAATAATGGTAAATAATGGGCCATCTTCCACTTCACCTCCCGTCACGGTCTCAGTGACCGGCAGGCTTGGAACAGCCGAGAGGTCCCTCCTGCAGTCACACAAGGGCAGCAGCGCTGGCCTAGGGGGTTTCTGAGCACTCCGAGAGCCCCATTTTTCAGCGAAATGCTTTTCTTCAGCTGTTACGTCCCTGGCCTGATGGGTGACTTTGGAATCCCCATCCCACCTGGAGAACCCTTGAAGCTCTCCCTGCTGATGCACTAAGCTGCTTCCTCCAGACACCATCCTTCCCTGGTGGGCCTCAACGAAGACTGCAATATTTTTGTCTAGGATTACAAAAAGCGGTATCACACTGAGGATCTGCAGGAGGCTCTTAGGAGCTCACATAGCGCATTGTTTCTCAGCTTCTTTAAATTCACAGACAACACGGACATTTTGCAAAACCAATCTATGACCATCTAGTATTGCCACAACGGTTTTCACATACAGCCAGCTAACAGCTACCACTTTGAATGTCCCCTTTCATTTGCCTTCACTGCATTTACTTGGAAGTAGATGTCTATGATTTTGCTGGCCAAACACCGTAATGTGAGCCTGATCACATTATATCACTCTGATCAATCCTTTTACTCCATACATCGCAATTTAAGCAAGAGGTGTTTTAAGCCAGCTCCAACAGATTAATTACAGACCACAGTCAGCATTTTTCTTCATTGCTCTTAGATCAGACAGCGATCTAGCCCAAGTATTTTTGCTTCACTGTAATGTTTCTACAGCTTTTATTTTAGAGTCCCTGTTTCCTCCCATGTTCTTCCTGTCTCTGATGATTTATTCTTGGGTCTGAATTCAAAGTATATGTTCATCTCACCAGCAGGCGTATTATCACACTGCACAAATTGCTTGTGTCCCACACTCACCAAATGGCTTTCATCCAGTACCTTCAGGGTTTTTTTATAAGGAGTGATTTTAAAGCCTCCCATGTGCTGTTTTGTAGAAATGAATCAAACAGGAGAATCTGTAGGTAACAGGCACTTCAATTCCTGTTCCTGGTTTTCTGCTGAACATTTTAACAACTGAGCAAGTAAGTGCCTTTCAATTACATGCCTGTTGCAGACACTCCCTGCTTATGTTTTATAACAATGATTTTGGATCAAAAGGTTTGCAGCTAAAGGGATAAACATTTAGCCCAGATAAGCAGATTTGTAGAAATTGTTATCCAGAGCTGGTTTGATTCATTAGGAACCAGCAGTGGACAGCTCTTGAAATCCGACGGGGATGAATTTATCCCTCCAAAGTGAAATCCGCTAAGGGATGAGTCTGAATTATGTTATATTCATAATAGCATTTCCTTCTGGTATTTAATATGGCAAAAATAACCATATGAGAGAAATTATTTTCTCCACCAGTCTCCCTGACCTCAACAGAGACCTGAAACACACTTGCAGGGAGATTTTTGGGTCCTCCCAGCAGCAGAAATGGGGTAGCAAGGATTCAGAACCAAAGCGCAACGAGATCCCGGACATTTACTTGTGTGGGCTGTAGGGATGGGCAACAGGAGAAGCGCTGTATAAATTAGTAGGTCATACTGATCCCAAACCACTGATATTCTCAGTGCATTATGATAACAAGCATTTTGCTGCAACTTGCATTTGCACGGAGACTTCTTTGACCCTAGAGACAGACTCACTGGATTTTGTTTGAAGACTTCCACCTTTTCTATTCTGCCCTAGCAGCTTTTCTTGTTTATGTTTATTTCTCTCTCTCTCTCTCAGTCTTGCTCTACCCTCTACCTCCTTTCCTTCCTTCTGTTTTCACGAGCAATTTTTTTTGCATAGAGGAACATTATTTTGGGAGAGGGGTGAGTATTTGCCTGTCCTATGCAGTAGGGGACCCAGCTTCCTGGGCAGGAGGTCACCTAGAAAGACCTCATACATCACGCTGTTCCCATCTTTTAATCTATGAATTGGCCAGGGGAGAAGGCCACTGACATAAAGCACAGGCAAGGGTGGGCAGCAAAGCATGCACTTGTCACAGAATTAGTGCCAGAAATATATGGGCAATCAATCAAAGTTATGGCATGCTCTCCTTGTGGGTAGTTGATATATAATACCCCCAATCAATAACTAAAGAGGGGGGAGAGAAGAAAGGGATTTGATTTAATATTTGCCTAGGCTTTGTAGAAAAGTAAGATTTATTGCAACATAAAAAAAACAAATTTAGCCTCTAGCTTAATAGCCAATTGGTTCCTGTGATATTGCTGGAATCATATTTACTGTGCATCCTAATACAAAGACATTAATATCCGTATACCTGCTCAGCCATGTCATGCTGGATACTAGCCAGTGTGAAGCATACATCTGGTCTTGACTTGTGAATAGCTTGCTTAAGGAGACATTTTCTTTATTGCATTTAACATTTTGAATCCATAAGAGGTCTGCAAACTACCGTCAATATCAGAAAGGAGATCTCAGGACCTGATTTGGCTTGGCCCTGTATTACTGGGTCTGTATGTGTCAGACTGAATTAAAGGCAGGACTGCAAAATGCATCTGGTAGGTCCAGAACTGGCGATAACCATTGGATGCTTCTGTTTGCCCTTTGCTGTTATATTTGAGACATTAAATTATGAAATCACACAAGACATTTCTTTTTCTCTCGCCTTCCTGGATCCCTTAGATCCCGGCCCCTCCTGTTCTGGAGGGCTTCTCGTCCGTGGGATGTAGCTCATGGGGATCTGCACAAGCTTCACACCCATGGCACACATCTTGCCTCAACTCCTCTCCACACACTGCATGGATGATGCTACACTAAGAGAAGGCAAATGATCCAGTTCAAACTAAAACTGTCTTCCAAAGGTTGGGCAAAGCCTTGCAGAAGTTTTATATCTTGTTTCTTTTTATGCATGATCAACTAAGGCTGGGGAAAAACAAGCATAGCCTTTAGCTTCAGCTGCTAATCCCTGTTCTTGGCCAAAAAAGCAATGAAAAACCATAAATGTTAGTGAATTCAGGCCTTAGTTACAGCAAATCCTGACACAGAACATAGTAACAGGTGGTTTGATGCTAATTTCAGCAATTAGAGTATTTAGCCAGAAGCATAACTGCCCTCATAGTCATGTTTGCTTTCAGATCAGTGTGAGACTCTACTCCAATCCTTATCCAAATTCTCAATAGATTAGCTGAATCTGCAGAATTTGACCAGAATGTACAGTTCTGAGCTTTCTGGTACTTTTCAGTTCCAGTCAGGTCAAAGAAAGGAAAAAGGTGACAACCCTGAGGGTACTGCGACACTCGTATTTGCAATATCCATCACAATTCCAACAAAAATGTGTGGGGAGAGCAGCAGTATGCATTCCCATTTTGCAAGAAAATCAACAACCACCATCCCCTCAGCCCTCTATCTTCCACGGACATTTCAGATTCTTCTAAAAACCTCAGAAGTCCGGTTCAGAGAAAGGGATAGGCTCAAGTACGGAGGGAAATTCTCAGATTTATGACACAGGCACTCAGTTCACAGAAGTATTCTTGCAAGATCCAAATATATCCTCCCTCCTTGCACAGGACACAAGAGCGATACGTGAATTTTGCCAAACAGTTGACCTTTTGAACCAGTACGCCTTGCATAATGGGAAGACTAATGTCCTCCAGCTTAGGAATTACTCCATGTGTGACCTGAGCTATGGAGAAAATCATCTAAATAATTCCTGTGATATCTCCTGGCCTTCAACTCCACTGCCCACGTTATTCATTGGCCTGAAATTTATGTCATCAATTTGCGGCAAAGTGCAAGGCGAGTGCGGACCATCAGGGTTTTCATTTAACAGCGTTTTATACCGAATTTGTAGAAGTACAGGTAAAAATGCAAAAGGCAGAGCAACGGCGTCTCAGACAAAATCTGCGACTCGGCTGGAGTTTCACAGACTATTTACTCTTAGTCCAGGGGCAAGAAACAAATATATCCACAACAGGAAAGTTACGGAAGACAGTTCAAAAATAAATATGATGTGTGTCACCATGGGCCACTGATAGATCCTTCATGACAAGAAAAATCAGCTCATTTTTCCTCCCAGCAAATGTCAGATGTTTTAAGAATGGTTTGTTCTGCTGCTTATTTCCGTTAAATGAGTCCTATTATAATTACGGAGCCTGTGATCTAGACTTAATCCCTGGCTCCAATCTCCCCAGTCTTTGAAAAAATTTTATCTCAATCTTGGCACGAACCATTGTGTTCGGTCTCCTAAAAATTCAACTCAGGGTAGACAAAGCTCCATAAATGTTCCTGAGGTCGGAAATGAATGCATATTTATTGCAACAATAGCTGTATTACCAGCCATTCACAGCTCCAAGAGCAAAACATAGGAGTTTCTTCGGAAATAAAACCAAACAGATGTCTCCAATGAACACAGTTATCATATCGGCAGAATATTTCTTTCAGTAATCTCCCTAGTAATTAATTTTTCTGTTATCACGAAAGCCATTTCAGAGACTGGGAAGAAAAAACCCTGCTTTTCTCACCGGCCTCCATGGCGATCCCAGGACCGCAGCCCGTCTCATCCAAAGGCGGCTTCCGAATAGAGAAGTCACTTGAGACACCCCTCCTCTGCCATTCACCGGCAGAGGCCGGCAGCCCCCATTGTCTTCCTGCAGAGAGAGAGATAACAATGCGTTTTTTCCCCCATAAAAGCGAGTTCAAAAAAGCATTTACCTGTAACAACAAAAGCAAGCGGATAAATAAGAAGAAAGCACACGTGGTGTTTAGGATAACATGCAATTAAAGGATTAAAAATTCATACATTTTGATGGGAGACGGCATTGAAATTGGTGAGCCATTAATGACTTTGAATGAAAGGGGGGCTTATCTCTTCACTCAACCGGAGTGTTCAGAACCAAGATAGACCTTTTATCGTTTTTAATTGTGTCATTCATGGCACGCCAGAGATGCGTGCCTGCCAGAGAAGTTTTCATTTCAGTGACTGAAGGAAACTTTTCTAACCCTGCTGCTATTGCCTCAGGTGGTGGAGCTGCCTGGGGAGGATGAGGCGAGGGGAGGAAGACCATGGATGTGCATCAGCCTTTCTAGCTTTTTGCCCCACCACTGTCTTTCTTCAAGAGTTGGATGGAGGTGTGGGAGCACAGTCCACAGCCCAGTCTCACACAGGTAGGGCCTGATCTGGTGATGTTTAGTCCTAATAGGATGGTACCAATCCTTCTGTGTCCTAAGTTCACTTGGCTGAGCCCTTCAGTTGCCATAGGGCTTTCACTAGGAGAAAAATCACCCTTTTCGACGGAGCCAGCACTAAACCTAAGCCATTTCTGGTCCTCATATAAAGGCTCGAATAAGATTTACGGGATGCAAGGCCTTCTGCCGAATGACTGTCACCCTTTCTACATTACTTCTTAAGCACATCTGTTATTTTTAGAAAGACAGATAGACAATCAGCTAGCTAGGTGGATAGGCTTAAATAGATATACTGGGGAAGGAGAAATTCATACCAGCATCTTGCTGTCTATCTCTCTTTAAGAAGCAGTGTTTTAAACATTACTCTTTTCACAGCCATAAAGACAAGACGACTGATTGTTTTTTTAAAGCGAGCTGAGAGTCCCGTCTGATCACAGAAATGGCTAGAGTGGAGCTCGAAGAAAAACCTCAGCTATTGGGAGAATTGCAACAGAATAGTTGGATATTGGACGATAGCCAGTTCACAATTACAGATAAGGCTGAGGTCTGATAGATGCAACACAAGACATTGGCAATGGAGAGCTCTATTTTCATCATGTTAGAAAAGTGGCCTGATTTTTCTCGTTTCTGGAAGATGATGGGCACCCTTGATTTATAATTCGGCCATTCAGTTTGTAGTACTTGATGATTCTTTTATAATTGTGACCAAAAACAGCAAAAAGGATTTTGCTTACAATATTCAAAGACACAAAACAAACAAAAAAACCCAAGAAATCATCTAATGAAAGGGATAAATCAGTATATAATTATAGCCTGAAAGATGAAAACTTCGGGAAGCAATGGAGGTGTGAAAGGAGGAAATTAGAAAGAGTTTTCTGAGCTTCACATCTGGTCAGATACACATTCTCTAATAAGCAGCAGATAAATTTGTCTCTTTGCAGGGGATGAGAATTACCACCGATGGTGTTTGCCACGGATTCCCTCGGTGCCCAATGTGCAACAAGCAGAGGGTCATTCCTACAGCTACAGTGCTGCCTTTTGTCCTGTTTGGAGGGCTTTAAGTGTGATTTTAGTGGCGGTTTCCCCCCTTATTTTAATCTTGTGCTGTTGGTATGGATGAATGAGTTCCAGAACTATGTAAATCTATGTAAATAAGTGTTGTCTTACCAAACACAAAAGAGTTATACCAGCTTGTCCCAGCAATAGACCTTTCTCTCCAGCTCAGCATTGTGAAGGGCACAACTGAGACCTGGCAGCTCCGACCTGTGCTCCCACCAGAAGCGTTCACAAGCTCTTCATTTATTAAGCTCATCCCACAGAAATACTTAAAATGCAGGTATGAGCTTAAAATTAGGAGTGCCACTTTGAAATGCGACCATCATGGTTGTAACTTCTGTGACTGCTGTAATAAAGACCATTTGTCTTTGCTGAATTTTAACATGCAGATGTAGCATGCCTCTGTTATTTCTCCATTTGCAATAGAAAAATACCAAGAGGTGAATTTTTTAAAATTGCTTTTTTATTGGCATTTTCATTTTTTAAATATAAACATCATCTGGTTCACATTACTCAGTCAGCCACACAGGAAATGGTAATAAGTTTTGTTGATACTATTTTCCTCCGAGGGATTAACAAGGATAATATTTATATACATATTAAGAGATTGGTGTGTATCCTCAGGCAGTGGCAAAGAGAATAAGAAGTATCAGCAGCATCAAAACAAGTTGCAGGTGGCTGGCTGTTATTGCATTTCAGCGGTATGGCAGGACCAAGGGCACAGAAAGGACATCACTTTGGGTACTGGCACTGGATTAGTCTAAGCTAAATCATCTTGTGCCGCTCACCAGAAAGGGGACAATTTTCCAAGAGAGATTCCAACAGAGTTATCTGTCTGATCAGCTACCGTGGCTGAAGATTTGGGGCCAAATCTAGCAGCTGTATTTCAGCAGGGAGAATAAGGGAGAAATTGCCCTCTAAAGAAAATACTAGATTTCTTATATCCTAATTCTCCGTTAGTCTGATCTGGTACATGTTTGTGATAATGAAAACCAGTGTTGTGGTACTGTTTGGGGATCCCAGCTCCAACCAAAGGCCCTTTTGCAGGGTATGCAGGTGCCCATTCAGCCTGCAGCATACACCCACCCTTCAAGGTGCAACTTTGGCACTTAGCTGAACCATCCAAATTCAGAAGCAAGTCAGTCCAGTTGGCCTCTGTAGTCAATAGCGAGAGATGGGTGTCTTCAGACGGTGTCAGACTATTTGAGGACCCCAGCTGGCTTCTGTAGGGCATCCTTCTGTTTGTGTTGGCTGAGGAGGGAATGTCGGGCAGGATTTATCTCACTGCATGTTAGTAATGCGGTATCCAAGCCTGAAATAGTTATGCAGGTCCTGTCTGCATCTCCTTTCACTACAGAGAGATCTGACACAAAACATATCCCTCCAATCATTTATAAAATCATAGAATCATAGAATCATTAAGGTTGGAAAAGACCTCTAAGATCATCAAGTCCAACCATCAACTAACACCACCATGACTCCTAAACCAGGCCCTGGAGTGCCACGTCTACACCTTTTTTGAACGCCTCCAGGGTTGACGACTCCACCACCTCTCTGGGCAGCCTGTTCCAATGCCTAACCACTCTTTCGGTAAAGAAATTCTTCCTGATGTCCAATCTAAACCTCCCCTGACACAACTTGAGGCCATTCCCTCTCGTCCTATCGCTAGTTTCTTGGGAGAAGAGTCCAGCACCCGCTTCACTACAACCTCCTTTCAGGTAGTTGTAGAGAGCGATAAGGTCTCCCCTCAGCCTCCTCTTCTCCAAACTAAACAGCCCCAGTTCCCTCAGCCGCTCCTCATCAGACTTGTTCTCTAGACCCCTCACCAGCCTCGTTGCCCTTCTCTGGACACGCTCCAGCACCTCAGTGTCCTTCTTGTACTGAGGGGCCCAAAACCGAACACAGTACTCGAGGTGCGGCCTCACCAGTGCCGAGTACAGGGGCACGATCACTTCCCTAGAACTGCTGGCCACACTATTTCTGACACAACCCAGGATGCCGTTGGCCTTCTTGGCCACCTGGGCACACTGCCGGCTCATGTTCAGCCGGCTGTCGACCAGCACCCCCAGGTCCTTTTCTGCTGGGCAGATCATGATCAGGGAGAAACTTGGTCCAGTTGTAACCAAAGAGAGGGAATGACGGGGATGGGGTGAGTAACGACGTGAGTCGGGGTACGATGTGCTGCAGTTCGCACAAGGGCAGGAGCCCATCGGGTACTGACCCCATCTCCTGAATCTCTGTCCTGCAGCCACTCTAGTGAAACATGAGAAGATAACCATAAGATGATATGCAGATTATAACCATACATACTGAAAATATTTTGCTCTTTTGCACGCCCATTTGGTGCCAGACCTCTAACCATTTTCTGTTGCTCTGTCCTTCCAGTTCCTCCACAAGCAACAGCCTCTTTAATCCACACTAGGTCTGTGTGGGATGGAGAGCAGTGAAGGAAAGAAACCTTGTGGCATTAGAGATGGGAGGGAAAAAGGCAAGCTGTGATTGATGCCTGTAATACCGACTACACAAATCATAGAGCTCAGTGAAACTCCTATAATTTAAGGGAGAAATAAGAAGTGAAACATTATGCCTGTGTCACATATGATGGCTCTTGGAATAAGACAAACACTGTGCAATCAGTTTAGACAGCAGGACACAGAAGAGAGGCCACACACTGAGATTATAAATACTATGGACCCAAAATGCTCCATTCCCAGGTCTGGCTGTCTGGCATGACAGCACCAATCTGAAACAGGCTGCAGCATCTCCTCCAGGAGAGCCCTCGGAGAATACAGTGAAAGGCAAAGCATCTCTCTCTGATTTAATTGCTTTGAAATGTTTTCCATTCTTCCTGTGCAAAGATTTTGTCTGAGCCAACCTCCTTTTGGGTCAACAGGACATAAACTTTGGGACTGACTTTAATGAGATTTTGTTCATGCTCTGAAGAGTAGAGCCTGCACCGAGTAAAGCTTGAATGCTCCTAATTCCCATTTAGTCTTACTTCAAATGTAGGTCCAGCCCCTTGAGAGGACTTGCCCACCCTGTGCCGCCTGGCTCCCTGGCCAGTGAAGTTTTGGATAGAAAAGGGTACAACTGTCCTGGTCCCATCTGTAGTGCCTGGACCTCCACGTGCCTCCCAGATGAGGTACTGCAGGAGGAGAAATGCTTTATTTGTAACTCCTAGTAGACCTAAACCCAAGTTTTCCTGTGTTTGTCAGCAGCCTTAAAGCATTTAAGCAGAATATTGTCCCCTCTCCCATACTGTGTGCAAAGAGAAGCCTCACACAGAAATACAGCTTCTAGGAGGTGGATATAGGACAGGCTCTTCCTCTTCCAGTGCAGTGGTGTGGGCATGGGAGAGGAGGCATTGGGATAATCTGGGAAACCTTTCCATGGATCCAGCCTGGGGTGGAGGGAGGCAGATGTGGGAGAGCTGCCACTGCCGTAAGGCAGGCGAGGAGAGGTGCTGCTCAGGAGATCCCCTAGTGCTCAGCAGGGGAGGTGGAGCTGCGGTCTCCCCTGCTCCCTCCTTGCACCATGCCACCCTTGTTCTGCTGGGCGCAGGGTGGACACGGATCAGCTCTCAGCAACGGTGCTGCAGAGTTACTGTGCAAACGTCCTTGCAGGCAGCAGCCGGACTGTGCCTGGACGGAGGATGGAGTAACGGTGGTATTAGGGCCTCGGGGTTTGGCTGCTGTATCTGTTAATCAACTCCATGAAAACCTTTGGGGTCAGAAGAGTAATAAAATAATGGAGGACAAGCCCATGCTGCCTCTTTGCACTTTCCACCTTTCTAGTCATTTTATCCTTCCTTCCCACAAAATCAGCTCGCTTTGGCCTGACCTTGTAATGTGACAGCTCTGTTTAGCCTGGCAAAATTAAGATGATTTGTCCCCCTTCGTGTTACTGCATTTGCTTTCACTGTGCTCCTCCAATCTGCTTGCTTCAAGCTCAGGGCTACCTAATTGTATTCCAATGGAGACAAACCTCATGATTAAAACTCAAACGCGAGCCTATCCAGGCTTCAGCAGCGCAGGCGTCGGGGACCCTGGAATTGCAAACTCAATCTTTCTGATGGATTTAATTCGGGGATCTGTTTTGTCACCCTCATGTTGGGTGCAACAGCAACGCCCGCCCCGCCTGCCCCTCCTTCTCTCACTCCCCCTGGCAATTTCCTCATTGCTTAAAAATATTCAGTGAGGCTACATCAAAGCGAATATTGAGACTTGTATTATTGTTGCCAGGGGTGACATTAGATGAGAATTATATGAAACAGTAAGGGCACTGGAGTATAATCCATTTGACATTTGGAACATGTTCCCAGTGCTCTGTGCTCCTCGAAACATTCACACAACAGAACTGTCTTCATTTTCATCACAATATTTGTGTACGTGAGTAGATTTATCTCTCTTTTTATTTCTCTGTCTGGTCATTCTCTGCAAGGCCAACAAAAAGAAAAACCTCACTTCTGGGGCTGCTGCCCTGTCCAAGTATTATTTTTGCTTGTTTGCCCAGCGGACAAGGGGGGAAGTAAATTGCTATCAGCATAGGGCTGGTCCAGACATCGGACCAGTGCTCGTTGCTCTCGTGCAAAGCCATCAAGCTCTAACCCTTCCACTGCTGTGCCTGCACGTCCTGGGCCAAGGGCGGAATTTTTGGGACATCCTGGGAAGTCAAGTCAAAGAAGCCCACGTGAAGCAGTTTTAGTTCAGAATTGCACCAGAATGGCAAACGCAGACGGTGAAGACAGATCGGTTCCTGCTCTCCTTCCTCTGGCAAACTGCCATGAAGGAGCTCACGTTGGGTCCCAGTGCATGTACCTACGAAGCTGATTGCCTGCTAACACGGCCTCGTGCTGCTCAGGCGCTGAGCCCACACACTGATCAGCTCGGTCGGCCAGCTCGGGCACAGCATGGCACAAACACGCTGCTGTGACTTTTAGCCCCTCTGGAGCACAGCCAGGTTTTGCTTCTACCACCCAGGCTGTACTACACAAACACATGAAAGCACGGCCGCAAAGTAAAAACCAAATTCCTCCCAATTTCCAAAGACTTCAGAAAAAGTTTTCAACTTCATATCCAGAGCACATCTAGGAGGAAGTATTTTAGATTACGATTCTTGCCTGCATCCCCATTATCCCAGGAATTTGCAAAGGAGCCACAGCAGGTCATGAGCCTTGCTCCCACTGGGTGACAGTGATGTGGGCACCTAGCCTTGCTCCTTCCTAAAGTCCACCTTAATAGTTGCTCTTTCTCCAATATTACATACAAAACCTAACATTTTTAGGAATAAAAGCCCGGCCTCTTTAAAAGCATCATCACTGAGTTCAACTGGTCCCGAACTGCAACCAGTGAGTCAGCTCAAATACTCTTGTATCCACACAAATACATGAATAGACGCACCAGCGCACACACAGAAGCTCCTCCTCCACAAACTCAATATTCATATTCCAAGTAATTATCTCAATTACAGATTCAACAGGATCATCTCGTTTGCTTGCCAGATTCCCCATGCACAATATCTTTCCACTCAACGCGCCCTCTCTGCCATATGCTCATCCCCTGCCCGACGCACTGGCTCGCAGCTGGACTGTTATTCCTTACGACCACTGAGCAATTTAGCTGAGAAATCACCCCGTACAGCAGCGGATCACTTTTCATCTGGAAAATGTGCCCTATTACATCTTAAAGAGATACAATACAGAATACACAGGATGGGCTGGATTTTGCAGGGGTTTTGAAGCACTTGGGGTTACTGTTAATTTTGATGAGCATTGTAGGCTTTTGGTACTTGTCATGTTTGAGGGAAAGAAAAATGTGGGGAAAGTCAGAGTGGTCAGAGCAGGCAAATTTACATTCCAAGATTACAACAGCAAAGTCTTCAGCATAACTGCATTAAAAATGTGTTTATCCCATATAATATCTATGCTTTATGGTATTTTCACTGTAGAAATCATTATCTTGCCCTCTGAGCTGCATGTTGTGAATTATTTCCTATGAGAACTGTGCATCTAGACTAGAGATTCAGCCCAGGTTTGTTTAAAGTTTCCTGAAGGTTCATGAACTTGTTTGAGTGTCTGGCCTGATTTATGGGGCTGACGTGAACACAGGTGAGACTCATTGGCCTCTGCTTGAGATTCTGGGCTCGTTCTTGCTCAAATCTCAAAGCAAAGCTTACGGAACATGAGCCTTCCTAAACTGCCAATGAATCAAATGTTTGTAAAAATTTTTGCAAAATAAACCAGCAAGAGATCCCACACAGACTGTCCCTGCACTGATGGTGTTTCCACCCTGCAAGACAGCAGTGGAAATTATTTTGCTGCAGGTTCCCACCACTGAAGGACTGGAAACTGCAGGCTTGGTTATTCAGGCTGTGTTTTACCTTGCTGCAAATGCTGGTTCTGCATGTGGTTTTATCCGCAGGGCTTGGGGAATTACGGTCCCTGCTTTCTTTCCCCAGGAGCACTGGCTGCTGTGGTCCCTCTGACCAGGTCTGCCCAGCATCCACGCAGGCACTAAGTTCTGGGTTGCTTCTGACCAAGAAGGGGAAGATATATCTGACCTGATCTGTGAATGAGTTCCTACACAGGCTAACAAGAAAATGAAAGCTGCTCAGATGGCAAAAGTATGTTTATATAAAGGCAGCAAAATAAAAAGTCCTTTGGAACAAAAGGATTGACACTTTCTGTTTTGGAAACCACATATGACAACTTGGAAATATTAAATTTTTTCTACCAATATGGAGATGTGTTGATGTGGCTCCTTTCCCACGAACAGTCCCAGAATGACAAATCGGTGCTTCTCCATGGCAGAAGTCACAAATGTCCTCTTCTGCTCATAACGGTGACTCCACTGGCTTCCTCAACATTGTTTTCCATACACCTTGGCCCTTTTCATGATGAGTGATGCTACAAGGTATTAAGTTCTCCTCCTGGGTAGTGGGAATGGAGCCGAATGATGCACCATATTGGCAGGAAGTATTTGATGGGATCCATTACACTTCTCTCTACCAAAAAGGACGCTGAAGGGGACTAGCTTCAACATCCAACCTCTCAGTCCTTGGGCAACTGCCCACGTGCTGCCCTCCGCCCAGCTGCAGCCGACAGCCAGAGAGCAACGAAGTGAAAGACTTGCCCATTGAAAAGTCCATGTTGAGCTTTTTACTTGGCATTTACAGAAATGACTCCAGAAGACACGGGGCAGGGCAAAGGCTGGCTTTCTAAGGTGAGGTTAGCAGGAGCAGCTCCCTTCCTTGCCAGCCTTTACCCAAGGTCCTGGTTCTGAAACCTTTGTACTGTCCTTTTAACTAAGTATGAAGATAATTAAATTTTGCAGAGTGGTTACACCTCAGTAAATATTGTCTATAAAAATCAATTGGCATTTACTGTACTTAATGTATAATAACGATTCTTATAAATCTAAATTATCCTTATAAATCTAAATTAAATGCCTAGGTTTAAATGTATTTAGGACATTTAATTAATAAAGTGTTACCAAATAACCATTACTAATCTGTTTACTTCAAGCCTGATTTCCATTTCCAAAGGATTTATTTCTCAGCAGTGTGTGTGGGAGGGTAAAAGTGAAAGTATGTGAAAGGGTTTTAAAAAGCTGCTGCAGGTACCAGAAATGTTCAGAGATTGCCCAGGAAATTCCCTCATCTTTTCCCCCATGGAGAAATGCTGATGTGCTGGAACCAGAACTTTTCAAGGGAAAAGGTCCGTTTTGACCCATCTTTAAGTTTAAGTGTTGAAAAAGTTTTGAAGTCTGAAACATCCTGTTTTGACATTTTCTTAATTAAAAGCTCAGTTTATGCTGATTTTCCCATTCAAAATGTAACTTACAAAAAGAGAAAACAATTAAGGATGAAAAGGTCAAAATCAAAAACAACTGATCTAAGTAAATCCTTCAGATTAGACATAAACACTATAGGGATTACCTGTTTGTGAAAAACACAGATTTTTACTTTTTTCCCTGGAACTTCCCTTGAAATTGCCCTTCATCGAGCTCTAAAGGGCAAAGTGGCTCACCCAAGGTCCATCAAGGAGCCTGTGACAGGCAAGGACTCGAGGTTACCTCCTCCAAGTCCAGCTGGGCTCAGCTGTTTTATGTCGAAAAAACCCAGATTCTGGTCAACCTGGAATATGTCACGTCAGCTTGCTGGTCCCCTTCCCCCACTTCAAATTCCCTTATCAAAACATTGTGATGTTTTGTTTTGAAATGGGATTTTATTACTCAACGTCTTTCTAGACAATTGAACAACAAAGACTTCACAATCTCCCCCAAATGAAGCGAATGTTTTGTTCAAGCTGGAATGATTTCTTATTCAGTTTCTTTTTGCTAAAAAGCTGGAGAACACACAATTCGTATCAAGTCAACCCCCAAATATGTTGCAATAGCCACCAAGCACAACAGCCCAGCCAGCTCTGCTCCAAAGCACCCAGCTGGACTTTAACCAGTGGATTACTCTTTCCTCCCACCATAATTAACATCCATAGACTTAGCTCACATAAAGCCAGAGGGTCAAATTCAGAGTAAGTGTAGCATGGTGCAGTTCTGTTGAACCAAATACTAGATCTACTCCAGTAATTAATTTAGCTAAAAACATATAATTATAAGCAATAAAAAATTATTTCTTCTGCTGTTGGAAACCGGCTGAGACTGCTTCCCCGTATAATAGCAACACCTGCCAGCATCTAGACCTAGCAGCTCTCCTAGCCCAGTCTGTATTGACTTAAAATCATTAGTCTTAAACCTATTCAGTGCCCCGTAAGATACAAATGGATGATCACAGTCCAGCCATGTGAGGGGAGGTATCGGCAGCAGAGTGAGCCGTTGGTACCCTCCTTGGTAGGTTGAACAGGTAAGTCCAAGCACATTAAATTCACTCGTTTGCACAGGGCGTAAAGCAAGGTTTATGTAGTAATTAAGCCAGAGTGGAAGGTTATAGTCGGAGACTCAATTGCAATTGTTCTAGTGCATTTTAATTAGTTAATCACTCGTACAAGCTGGTTTCCCATTCCCAGCGTAGGCAGGGTGACTCGTTCCAGGCACACTCCTGGTGTCTTGCCATGCAGAGAGCAACTGCTCCCTTGGTGAGAGACACCCCGACAGCCGCAGGCGATTCCCACACCCCTCCAGTGCCATCACAGCCAACAACCCAGCTCTCTGCAACGTATGCCGGGGTGAACTTCAGTTTCCCCTTCAACACTAAGTCTCAAATCGGGCCAGTGCAACAGCCCCGAGTCCCACAGTTCCCTTTGCTGAGCCACTGTCGGCAGAGATGTAAGCAGAGGACCTCAGTATGTCCAGCTCCCAAAGGGCATTTTCAGCCACTGTTAAATTCACTATGGAAGAGTAATACAAAGGAAAACACCTTCTAGGAAGATGAGGTATTTTATAGGCTGTCTATCTTTTTCCACTTGATTCAGACTGAGTTTGGCAGATGGAAGCAAGCCCAATTCTAAAGAGAGAAAGAGGTTGAGAAAATATTTTGAAAAGGAGCCTGGCATCTCTGCCTTAACAACTGCTCATCTCTTGGAGTGACATTTGACTTCATCTGTCTAACTAGTTTGATGGTCTCTCAGTGTTTTTTCTGATTGGACTAATTTATTTGCTTTCATGCTAAGTTTTATTGCTTATTGATTTTCCGAGTCATTCTGAACCTATGTCAGTTTTTATCTGCTCAAAGTAATAGAAATCGTTCTGCGGAAGATACACCGTGTAAAATCTTATTGCCAGCCAGACTAAAATCTACAAATACTGTTAATTACTGTGATTACAATCCCCTTAGATGACAAATCCAGACCTATTGTCCCTCCATTGCACCACACAACCCCCACTGTAAAAAATTCATGTACTCCAGACACCAGATGCAAGGAGTGCGTAAATCACATGCCGAGGACAAGAAGGGGGTAGCATCCAAGCTGTCACTTCTAGAAAGTCCAGTGCTTTAGATGCCCCCAGTAGTCCTCTCGTGCAGTCTGAGGACACATGACAAACTGTTCATGCCATGATCCTGCTCAAATTGCTTCAACATGTTTTTTTAATGATTTCCAATTATTTCAATCCGATTTGAATAAAAAAAGGAAACTAACAACAAATCTAACGATAGTGAGAAGAATTAATAGGTCCTTTATGGGCTGCTTACTATAGCTTCACGTCATTTTGTGTTTTTCTAGCATGAGATATAATGACTGCTAAATGAGAAATTGTTCTTAATAACTATTTCTAGTAAGCCTGCTCTTGGAGTCCTGCACCTCTGTGCAAGGCAGGCCATGTGGTTTCTTTTGGAGATGCTGGAGTCCACCCACTATGGCCTGTCCTCCGTGGCAGATGAGATGTGTATCTCACTTAACACGAAACCATCCTTATTGCACGATGGGTCTGTTTCTGGCCACAAACTGAAACATGCAATTGTCACTAACCAGAAAGCGTGCCCTCCTTCTGCCGTCGGCATACCAGCAGACAAATGAAGGGGAAAGACCATGTTTTTTCTTTCCGCTTCTAGTCCCGGTTATTCAGTAAGGTTTAAGGTCCGCGCACGCCTCGGGCTGCTGGGGCTCAGCTTCCACCACCTCTTTGAAGATGCTCTGCACACCGATCTGCTACGGGAGCTCAAACTCTCAGTCCAGATGAACCAAAATCACAAGGATCTACTGTCTAATGCTACTCTGGCCTATGTTGGCTTAACAGTGAGCGAACGATCATACCAGCAGCTGTGCCAGCAGGCTGAACAGACGCTACCCTCCTGCTCGGGGTGTTGATGGGGACAACATCGCTGTAGCTGGGAACAGGGAGAGAATGAGGGAGGCAGAAGAGGACGTATGGGAAGTTTTAGTCTGGTCAGCGTTGATCCTCTTGAAGGTGATAACAGGAGACAGAGGCTGCGAGGAAGACTCGGTGGTTACTCACTGCTCCATCTCCTCCCTCCTCTCCCCCCTCCACAACGCAGGGCAGGAACCCATTTTCCTTCTCACCCGGACGAGGGGCAGGTCCTGCGTTGAGCTCAAAACCCTGCCTGGCACCGAGCATCCCGCCCGGGCTGGGAAGTGCTGAGGCTGCACCATCGTGAATCGCCCGGCGTGCGTGGGGGAGAAGGAGGAAGGAGGAGGGGAGCAAAGGGAGGAGGGGAAGCATTTCTCAATTTAGAAAGTAATAATGCAGCTTAATTGTACCAGCAGCTGGCAGCGCTAGGCGGAGTGAGGTGAGGCCTAATTATTGCACTTGGCAGCAGTCTACTCTGCTGAGCTTGTTGATGGGAGAAGGAAAGACTCCTTCCAGCAGGCAGGTTGGGAGAGGGAAGGGTGAGGGATGCTGTCCTCACACCCGCTGCCGTCGTGGCTGCGAATGGAGAGGGGAGGCACATGTTGCTCGAGAGCATCAGGTGGGACTTCACCTCCAAATGGAGGGGTGGGAAAGGAGACAGCTCTCCTAGGTGGTCCTGAAGGGAGGGGCGGGGGGGAAAGGCATGAAAAGAAAGGGATATCTGTGAACGGAGGCCAGTCCAAACTCTGTAAGAAAGGTGAGGAACTGGTGGGGAGGTGAGACCTGCCAGCCACATCCCAACTTGAGCTGACCTGCAGTCAGCTTCTCCTCCCAGCAGTTCATGCTTCCAGCTCCAGAGGTGCCCAGGTTACCTTCTGGCTGCTGAGGGCCCCTGATGGGATACGACCTTGGGGACTTCTGCTTAGCAAAGACTAATGCGTACAGTTTAATGCATGCCGTTTCGCCTCCCTTTCTGCTTTTATCCTCTTCCAACACTAAGCAGGGGGAAGGGCAAATGCAATTGGGATGGTTTGTATTTCCATAAGAAGAACCGAGCTTGATTTTCATTAGCACTAAGATCCCTTTCCACCACATAGGTTACGGAAAAGGTCCTGAAAACAAGGCAAAAATAATTTACATCTGCTTTAAAACCCCTTCACGCTGTCAGAGGGATGTAAAAGAGTTTCCACATAACTGCAAAGAAAACCCTTCATTCTCCCATTTCTCAGCTCACCACCACGCAATGATGCTGAAATTGTTGATTAGCTGACATCCAACACTTAAATGTTACAAGCCTTTATTATTTATTTCTTGGGCAGAGAATTACCACTAAGTGTTGTTTTTATTTTACAGATCCAGCTTCTGAAACTACTTAAAAAGCTTTCGATCAAAGATGTACAGTGGTGCTGACAGAACACAGAAGAGTTTTCGCTGGGGAAAGCCATCATTAATTATCAGACTGTAAGTAGCACTGATAGTGCAAGCATTTGATTTTGATTTAATGTCTAAATAAGCTCGCTTACAATGGCAAAGTGCTCCTTGTTTAATTGAAAAGCACTAAGTTTTCTATCTCCCCTTCTTGTTTCTCATTCTGGCCATGATCCAGGTGTAGAAATAGAAAGAAACATGAACAGAATGCAAAAAGTCAGTGTGAAAAAGCATCAGAGCCACAGGAGCCTGCTGAGCCTTCTGCCAACACCACTGCTGAGCTGTCTGGACCATCTTGCCTCTTCAAGGCTGCCCTTGCCCTTCAGATTTCCTGCCATCCTAGCCTGGTGCCTGTCCATCCATCCATCCCCTCTCTTCTTCTGTATCTCCCCTTACATCTCACTATCTGAAATCATGTCACCATGGGTTTCTCCCATCCTCCCCCAAAAGGGAAAGGTCTTCACTCAAAGACAACTAAGTTGCTGTACAAGAAAACAGAGATGTTGCCTTGCCAGGAGAGAGGAGAGACTTTGGGGACCCTCGCCTCGCTGGTACGCCCTGTGTCTGCATGGGTGCCCCATGGTTTTGCAGCCTAACGGACAGCAATAGCTGATATTTTTAGTGCTGCCAGACACTCGATACCTGCCAAGGTCACTGTGTGACAAAAGCGATGATGAGCCGGCGTGGCAGCATGTACCAACCCTGTCACTTCCCAGCAATCGGCTTTAACAGGCGTGCAGCCGCTTGCCAAGGAGAGACACGAATCGTGAAGGAACGACGGTAGCGGCTGCACAGACTGCTGCCTCTGCCCTTTGTTCTCTGCTTGCCGTGTTGTTGTGTCAGGTCCCTGCAGATGCTGCCCAAAGAGCGGCAGAAGCTGCTGAACAGTTTGTGCTGACGAGGTCTGGGATTTGTTGGGATCTCGGAGCAATAGCTGCCGTCTCCGTTTGCGACCGAGCATGAGCCCATCAGTCGTTTCACCAATAGGGAGACAAAAACCAGACAAACATGCATTGGGTGGAAAAAATGGAAAGCTTGGTGCGTTTTGCCCTGAGCCCTGCGTGATGAATGCGACAGAGGCAAAGAGCAGGACTGACATAACTGGCAGAGAAAACCATTTCCCCTCTCTTTTTCCACCAGCCCACACGGTTAAAATAGGTACAAAGGAGGGGAGGGGAGTTTATGCCCTCTGCCTGCGGACGGCAGCCCCCACTGTTCAGGTGCAAGCAGTGTGCTCTAGCCACCAGGCTAGACTATTTTGTACAGTGGGTTTGTTGTAGTCAATTATTTATCTCATTCCTTTCATGGACAAATCTCCTGCTGGACTCTCACTCCGCCTGTTTAGGCCGATAAAAATCTGTCTGCAACTTTAGAGCCAGCCCAGATGACGCTGGGTAGCTCAGGGTGGGAGTTACATCCATGTCCATGCTCAGACACTGCAAAAGGCAAACTCCAAATGGAGGTGACAGTTGCACGGGAAGCAGTGAACTGGCATGACAGCTCTTCTCCACTCCCCAAACAGCACACTCATAAACGATTTTCCACTTCAGGTGCCTTCTACAAGTGTTAATGAACTAACCCTTATGATAGGTCTCTGAAGCAAGGGCGCTGGGCATGGGGAGAAGCCCAGAGAAGCCAAGGCTTGTCTGAACTCCCAGGAGGAGTCTCCACCAGAGCAGGTCTTGCAGGCAGCAGAGCCACATGCATCTCCCTCTGCTTGGAGGCTGATGTGTGTGCGCTGCTGTACTTGTTTGTGCACTTGTAAAAGTCTCCATGGCCCAAACAGCTGCCAATAGTTAGTGCATCGTTACTTGAAAGAGCAAAGATTAGAAGAAAAATACATTTCTTCCATTTTTAAGTGAAATTAGTAGGTAAGAAAGGTAAACTGAGGCACAGATTTATCACATTAAGATCTTAAAGCATGAAGTGAGTGTCAGACCATGAAAGCTGAAATCAAGTGGCACATACCAGACAGTTCCATCCAGCTGCAGACTAATATCTTTGCTTAATGACTTTAAACCTAATGACACGTGACATGCAAAGATCCGGCTGTTCAATATTGCAGGAAAGACAGTGATAATGATCATTTATGAAAAACAAACCTCAGAAAGACCCAATGCCACCCAGCGCAAATATGACTTTGGATGGGACAGAATGCAAGAGCAGAGTGAATCTGCAACCTTGTCAACGTGTAAAAGTTGGATGGGCTATTTAGGAAGAGATAGCAGTACCGGTGTGTCTAGACAGAGGTTGCACTGGCTGAAGAAAACAAGATTTAGACATTGAAGAAGTTATCACTTCAAGATGAAACTACAGATTTATATCTCAGCTCTCATCCTCGTCTTAGTGTATGAATGTGCATATCTGACATGCAGCAAAGTTGCAAACGTCTGCAGGCCCTGGAAAGCGGTTTGCTTAATAAAAGAGCGCTAGTTTGACTTGCTAACTAACAAACCCTGAGTTTTGAGAATGACTGCCCAATCCTTTCCTCTAAAGCCATCTGGATGGCAAGGTGGAAATGTTCAGGCCAAGAATTAGACGTGCAGCCAAAAGCCTCTGCAGTGATAGATAAAGAACTGGGGAGAGTGGTGAACGCTTACCTGAACAGACACCATCCTGGCAGATTCTTGAACCTAAACCAGTAAGGAAACAAGGGGGTCTTTTCAAACACGGGTGAGATGTTGAGATGGACCTGGAGTAGTCAAGGATGGAAGAACCTTTCTGGCAGCTTACAGATTACATACCCAAAAGTCATACAGAGACTCACAGGCAAAACCAGGACTTGAAGGGCAGAGCCTTGGGCTCTCTGCTGCTCACCTCCATGGGATGTGTTTGCTCTGCCAATGAGCTGAGCATTGCAGCAATGTTGAGGAGGAGAGCAGCTGCTAACAGCGCTCTGAAAAGCAGCTTTGGAAGCTTGAGCTGATGCTGACTCCTGCAATCCTGCTTGCTCATCTCTCTGTCACTGGGTATTTATTGATTGGGGTGGGGAGCTGTAACCATCTGCCATAAACCCCTTTTTCTCCTAGTAATAGAAAACAGGCATCCATCATGACAGAATCGCATTTCCTGCAAGAACAGAAAAGTAACTGAGCTGGATGGCAGTGGTGGTTCCCCAGGCCAGACGGACGGGGTGGGGAGCGGAGCAGGGCAAGCCAAGCAGGAGCACATGCAAACCTGGGGAGGAGGCTCCCGAGTGCTGCTCTGACCCAAGGTACCCAACGCATTGCTCTGCACAAGAAAACTAGTAAAGAGTGGGCAAACATGGAGAAAAAGAGGCTGGGAGAAGGGCAGCAAATGGCAACCACAGCAGAACTGGTGGCTGGTGTTACACCTCCCTTACGCTGGTTAGGTTATTCGCTGTAAACCTATTAAAGCAAGACCTAATTAACAAGGAGGGTGATTGAACGCTGGATCAGACCTTCCTGCTCTGACACTGCAACATGAGAGATGGCATTGGTGCTGGATGCAGATGAGATGGTAATAAGCGTGATGCGGGGAGGCCCATTTTCTCCTGTCTTCTGGAGTGCTGGGGAGACTCAAGGTTTACAAAGCTTCCCTCCCCTTCTTGGAGCCGTTCTTCCACTGCAAGGGCAGGATTTGTCCTTCAGCGTGGGAGAAAGCAAAGACCTGTTTGAATAATTGGTTTCAAGGCTCTTTGGTAATGCTGCATAATTTAAAATAGGAAATAAAAGATTCCATTTAACCTTTTTTTTAACTTTTTCTTTGGAAAATTGGAGGGGAAAAAAAAGTAATTGCAGACCCAAGGGAAAGTTTTACTTCCAGCTTGAGCATTTTCAAAAGTGATCATAAAAATAATGGTGAATTCTAAGCAAGACTGCTTCAAACTGGAAAATGTAAAAGTTTCATTTTAGCACTTTCCAAGGGGACACATCTAACTCTTCCCAAGCACAGCCAGCAAGTGCAAGCTACTTAGCAGAAGAGGGATAAGTTTGCTAAAGATTTCAATCAGGCACTCTGTGTTTTGCAGTGAAAAAAAGGTTTTACTCCATCAAATCATCGCAGAACTACCTGTCATCTCCCTGAACAGGCACAGCTGCTGTGGATGTGCCCACAGTATAGGACTCTACCTCCACCACACGTCAAGAGATGCGTCTGATCTACTTACGGGTGACGGAGATCAAGCTTGCCTTTTCCAGCTCTACTCCGTAAGCTGCCACCAAGCCCATTTCCCTGTGGGACAGGAGGTAATTTTGTGCTCAGCTATAAAGGGTAGGACTCAGGCAGAGAGAGGAAGCAGGCAGCTTTTCTGGGGCATCTTCCTTCTCCTTAATGTAATGTAAAACACAGCGTCATTATTTTCATTTAATAAAGTGGAACAAACTTAAGATGCTTAAACGTTGATTAAAGGCTTTGATCTCTGAAAGTGTGATTAGTGTCCTTCTGTCGAGGAAAGTCACTTTGAGAAACGTATATGCTGATTCCACATAATCCCCCCATTAATTCTGTGTCAGATATTGTGTTTACTGGAAGCACAAGACAAGCCTTTTCTTCTTCCTTTTTTCCCCCTCCTGAACTGCTCTTGACCCAGGATTTTTGTGCGGCTTGTCCCAGCCCTGCTGTTCCTCCCCTTCCCTTCCCCTTGCCTTCTTGTATAGAGATGGGGAGGGAAGGAGGTGACAATCAAAAGCCCTGGCCGTGAGATGCAGAGAGCCCAGCTCAACAACGTGTAACAGCCCAGGGGCTGCAATAGCTCCTCTGTAGCCTCTTAAAAACTTTGACTCTCTTATGGCCCCGCAGAGGAAAGGGAGACCTAGCAGAAAGCACCTAGGTTCAGGTCTGGGGTTTCTTCCTGACGGTGATGAAGAGCCAGCAGATTGTGCCTCAGTTTCCTTCCCCACCCGCAAAGCAAATGCGGTGCTGCTACTCTGCAGCACGGTCTGCGATCTATGGATCAGCTTTGCTGTGCAAGAGAACACCGTCATCCCACATGTCTGTAGTTGGGATGTGCACATGTATACCACTTCCCTCTGAACACAAAAGATCAAGCAAATGGCGGGGAAGGAAGAACGGAACCAGCGAGTGGTTACGCTAACATTTTCTTTGTTCACATTAGGATTTGTACTGCACACAGGACAACTCTGCAAACTACTCTTGCTCCAAGACACGGTTTCCAGTTTGCTGGAAGCTCCAGTTCGTTCTGGCACCAGCGTGTCTCTGTGCAGGGTTTGGTGGGCTTTCACACCTGCCCAGGAGAACAGCCACCAGAGCAGCCACCAGCTGAACTCCCGAGCCGCTGGCTCATTAAGGAATGAACTGAAATTCACCATGAAATGGCTGTGAGCAAACAGCACAACTGCAAAAGTTGGCAAACAGCCTCAGCAGCAGCAGTTCCCTTTGGATTTACTTTTTGGGGAAGAGGGTGAAGCCTTGATATGTATCATAGCCATATTAACCCAAGAGACAGGTAACTAGAAACCTAAAACCACCTGAAACAGACCCCACATCAGAGCACCTCCAAGGTCTGACCCAGTTCATCTTGTGGATTCTGGGGTTTGCGGGCATTTTCATCCAGTTAAAACATTTGCATTTGGGATCAGAACAGCTTCATTTCGGTTTCGTAAGTAAATACTGAGTTGGATAAAACATGCACAGAAAACTGTCCTTACACATCTGACAAAAGATATAAACTAAATGAATTCAAAGATTTATATCACTGCAGCAAGCTCTCCGTTGCACAACGAACATCTGGGTTTATTGTTCCACATCACATAATAAAAATGTATTCTACTATTAATTTCAGCTGAACATTTTAAGAGTCCTTTAGCAGAATGCAAACCCTCCACGTAGCCTCCGGTGAACATGGAGTCACAGGGCTGATACTCTTTGTGTTTTACTGACAGTTCTGAAAAAAATGGGGGGAAATTAAACCAAAAAGGGGTTTTAGAACTTTTTGGCAGATACAAAAATCAAAATGCTTCTGCTCTGAGTTCAATAAAATACTTCACTGATGTGTAGCGGTAAATAAATAAATAGGTCCTTCTCACCCATATGCAGCTTTCATATGGTTTAATATGCTGGAAAAGAATTTCAAACCCATGGATTATTTCAAATTCCAGAAGCGATCCCTGTTGTTCGGAAACCCTTGCCATGAAGCATCTCACCTGGTGTGTGGGGAGGCCGCTTTCCTTCGCATCATGCAGCATACAGGCAAAACCAACACCAGTGAAAACAGAAATGTTCCACTATCACCAAATCTGCACCTTTCTCCCCCTAAAAAACTTCCAGCTAAACAATATCTGCCATTGCTCTGAGCAGGCCAGCTGCCCACTGGAGGTGCCTTTCCCTTGGCGAGGGGGGACTGGCCCCTCAGCGGAGACGTCGTGGGCAAGCGCCCAAAGCCAGGAAAAGTGCAAGAAAGGCGGGGAAGGTACGCGGTGACCTCCACACTCTGCTCCTCAGAATAATGTGTGCAAACTTCTCAAGAGGAACAATGTCAAAGTATATAATATACCTCTGTCTGCCTCCAGAAGGGCCCAGACTGACAAATACACCTTTCTTTGTGTCTTTTGCTGTTCTTAAGAGACTAACGAGAAGATTTTCCCATGATTGCCTCACTTATACACACACTCTCTCTCTCTCTTCACACTGAGTAGCTAATGGTAAGAAGATTTAATAGTGTGATATCACTTTAATGTGAAGAGCATAAATAAAGCTCTTATAACTCTGTAATTATGTCTGCATTGCACCTATTAACCATTCATCTGCATACAAGGCTCTGCACAGTGACGGGGTGATTTCAAAGGTTTTTCCATACTACAAACTAAAATCTTGTTTAGGAAAGGGGGAAAGAAAGGAGGGGGAGAGAGAGGAAGGGAGGTTTGAAACTCTGGCTCCAGACCTGCACATCTCCTGGGTATCGAGTGGATGATCCAGAAGCAATCCCGAGGCTGTGATGCTACACTTAAAACTTCCTGGTGTCTGGCATTTTATTCTAGGAAATAAGAAATCAAAGGTCCCAGCTATTCCCACTGTCCGGGGCATCACTTAGCAGGCAAGACTGATCTCTCAGATGCCAAAGCTTGGGCAATGCCGTAGATCAGCTTTGGTGCTGGGCACGTGGGGAGCACAGCCAGCAAAGTCCGGTCTGCAGGAGAGATTTGAGCTCGGTAACAATCTCTGCATCTCCACCAAAGCAAAATAAGCTCAGTCACTTAAAGCAAATAAAAGCAGTGTGTATTTGATCGGTTTAACTCTGTGAGCATTCAAGAGTACAAGTATTCCTGGTCCCCGCTGCCCTGAGCACATCATGTAGATCAGACAGAGCGATGATAACAGGCGAGTGTGCTAAAAGCTCTTCCTAAGTTTCTTTACCGTTGAAGCTGAGCAGAGGAATGGTGGTTTTTTTGCCCAGAGGTCTTAGTTTTCACACTGGTTTCATTTGGTGTCAGAGAGAAAACAAAACCCAAAATGCTGACATTCTGGTTGCAGTGTGTCAAGCCTTAAAGCTGATTTTTTGATGATGTAATATGTTATCACTTGCCAGGCAAAAATAATCATTCAAAATGAAAAGCAATGTAGAAAGGAGAAAGTGAGATGTATTTAAAAATACCAGCATTTTGACTTTGTCTGAACTTTGCTCCAGTTCTCTGCAAGAACAAAATTCTAGGAAGATCAGGATAAATCTGGAAAACATTTTCATGTCAACAAGTGCTAAGCGAACATGATCTGTCAGAGTTCCTCTGAGCCAGCTCTGTAGGTTTATTTTAAGGTTGTTAAGGCTTGAATAGGAACCACGCTCCTGAAAGCAAAGGGGGAACGCAACCTTTGGTCTTTGGGGATAATTACGCTGCACAACGCATAGCATGATGGAAAACTCTCCTTTACAGCTCCCTTCAGCAGGGAAAAGGCTCTCCTCTTGATGCTGGGAGGCTTATGCTGAGCTTCTGCGATGCAACAGCTGTTCACATCCACCGCTGCCGCAGGAAATTGCAGAGTGTAGTTAAGAAGGAGAGGCTGTCAGTGATTTGCATAGCACAAGAGCTTATAACCCGGAGGATAATTTTGCCATTCATGATACACTGTCTTCTGAAACAGCTTTTGAGCTCTCTTACCGATGTGCAAAACGCCCTGTGACTGTGCAGGCTCCCGGCTTCTTCCCTGTGCATCGGCACTGTAGCACGGTCCTCACCGTGCCCATCCCCATCTGCAGCGAGACGAAGTTGAAGCACGCACCTCTGCGCTTTGTATACAGGATTTCTGACCAGTCCTGGAGTCTGAAGATGCGGTTAAACTAGTGTAAATTAGGATAACCCCATAGGATTCTCTAAAGAGAGACCAGAGTAAGTGATGAAAACAGAGATGTATTGATGGAAGATACAGATGGCGACGTTTATCATTTTAATTTTAAAACCTTGGATTTGAAAGGGTAAGCAAAGCTAATGAGACCAAAACCAACACTGAAGCTGCAGCAAATAGTAAATTACACCAAAGGTTGTGATGATTAGTAAACAATTAGGACCAATGTTCCATCTTAACTAGCACCACTGAAGCTAGATGCAGCTAATTTCTAGCAACAGGAAAAGTGGAGATGGAAAAAAATGGGATTCTAAGCACACAGCCAACAAAATTAAACTAAGAATTAATTTCATCCATTATAACTGATTGTTGTAAATTAAAACTAGAAGAAAATAATTGGTAGCATGTAGCTTTTAGTGTTTGATACAGATTAGGGGAATTAGATTTTTTTATTAGGAACACTAAACTCATCTGCCATGCTCTTGTGTCTTTAGCAATATGCATTTTTCCTGATTACAGCATACAGCCTGTTGTCACAGTGGGGTTTGCAGCCACGAGCATTTGCTTCATTAAGACCTAAATCCTCAGCCATTCCTGCAATCTAGGTAGCTGAGCTGGGTTTTGAATGAGTTCCCCAGTGAGCAGGACAAGAGAGGTGTTTTCTGTTCCTGTGGCATCTGCAGAGCAGTATCATTATTTCAGCCATGCTCCCTCCAAGCTGGGGCCAACAGGATACCTGCTCCACTGCCAGAGATGTTCAGCATCTCCAAGGACTGTCCAATATCCAAGAAAGCAATTGCCTTTTGCCGAGAGAGGAGGGAGAGCTCTTTGAACCTTATTTTCTGCAGTGGGGACTACTGGGAGGTTGGGATAATCATGTTGGTCTGCTCTAATTCTTCTGCTTGGTACCACGCAGCAGCCCCAGAAAGACCTTTGCTAAGGTCTTTGCTAAGACCTTTGCTAAGGAGCTAAGCCTCCACGGAGCAGGCAGAGTTTGGTGGTGAATCCATCCTGTTGATCCAGCTTCCCTTTGCAAAAATCCTTTGGGTCTGATTCCTCCCTCGTTAATTTAGTATAACGCAGCAGTCATTCCCCTGATGCAGCATAAGCGATGCTGGGCTATAGCACGGCCTCATGCAATGCTGGCAGTGCCTTCTTCACCTTTCTGGGGCTGCTTTTCAGTCTGCTCTGGTCCTTTCGTGTTCTGGATCAGTAACGGCTGTAAAGAAGTCAGTGTTGGTCGTGTGAAGCTTGTTGCTACATCTTGAAAAATCAGGACTGGTAAAGCAGTGCTTGGCAGGAGTGCAGAACCGGCCTCTCGCTGGACAGCACCGGGCACAGCACCCTCCAGGGCTGTGGCTCCCTGTGCTGTGCTTTTAACCGCATTCCTTTATATTTTACAGGCATTTAAAAATTCAGAGAATGAAGCTGTCACCCTAATACGGAAAGGGGCCAGAGTCTTAGGGGTTAAACTTTCTTCTTCTCTATCTGAAGATATTTTCTCACAAGGTGAAAAGCATTAGAAAGACCCGGCTTTGTGCTGTAGCAGATTTTAGAGAGTGGCAGGAAATTAAGTTATATGCTAGCTGTTCTGTTTTTCTGAGAGGTTATTTTTATGCATTTATTTAATTAATTCCTTTGGCTTATATAAGGGTAATAAGATTTTACACGTCTGCAGCACTCCCTTTCTCAAGAAACTCAAAAACATTTTCCAGAAACAGAAATAGTCCTCGCAGCTGCCCCCGTGCAAAGACAGAGCACAGTGGCAACCACTTAACACCAAACAAGAGCATGTGGTACTTTCCTAAGACCATACGTAAAGGCCACCGCCACTAATTAAAACTGCGGGGAGGACTGCAGAGAGCTAAACTGAGATTATTCTAGTTGGAAATGTGCCGTGGCATTGAGTTTTACACCTTGATTTTTTTTTTTTGCAGAGGATGCTCTGGGATGCTGGGTGAGCGAGTTCAAGGAGTCCGTTTCCCACCGCTCGTGAGAGGTAGCACATTTAGGAAGGCAAAATCCTTCTTATCATGCCAGGGCTGCCATCGGCGGAGAGCCGACTGAGAGGGAGGAGTGCCACCTACTGAATCACCAACACTTGGCTTGCTTTGAACATTTCTGTGCGAACTGAAATAGAAACTTCTTGTTTTGTAGTTGGAAATATAAAGGAAAGGGAAAAAAATGGGGGGAGGGGAGGAAGCAGCAACCTAAAAAAAGGAATTTGCTGAATGGCATTTTGTGCCAGCATCGTATTTAAAAATAGCTGAAGTGACACCGCTCTTTGCAAGATGAATTTCTGAATATTTCTGATCAGCAAAGAGTTCGAGCTGCAAATAACAATAAATGGGGGAAATCTATATAAATAAAAGGCATTAAAAACTCTTTCTATGTGGGATCAGCGTCACGTCTTGAAGCTTACATCAAAGGGACTCAATTAGCAGGCACATTTTCTAATTACATGTTCTAATTTACAACAAATCTGGGTTTCTAATGAAGCCTTGATTATTGGTCCAGATGGTAAGGATCGGACCTGATACTCTGCAGCACGCAGCAGCACATTGTAAGTGCCAGGAAGACCACTTGATGCTCAAGAACCAGCTTCATCTTCTTGTTTGCCCAAACACCTTCATTTTTTCCTGTTCCCTAGGAATTTCCCCAAGCAGTGCCTTTGACCAAATGTGCCTGAGTGAGCAACTGGTGAAAGCAGGTGCAGCTAATTGCTACTGTAGAATGAAACAGCAACTAAACCACCTCCCAGGCCAGTCAATCCATCGACTACTAATATTTTCCCTTTTACAATCTTGATTTGCACATGCAGAGAGGTGGAATAGAACTTTTTTGTAACATAACCCAGAGGCAGTCGCCCAGGTGTTATTTTTAATTACAGAAAATGTTCCCTGTAAACTTCCCATGGGTATTACTTGTAGTTTTTAGTATTAATCACTCCAAATGAAATGAACACAGCGCCGTAGGGTTTATTTCCTAGCTGGCTGCTGGGACACAGCTCAGAGGGAAGCAAAGAGCCATTCCAGGAGAAAATGGCTGGGGAGCCAGCAGAAACCCAGCAACACCTAGATCTCACATGAATCTCCAAAACAGAGATTGAGAGGGAGCAGAGAAACAGAATCATAGAATCGTTTAGGTTGGAAAAGACCCTTCGCATCATCAAGTCCAACCGTTAACCCAACACTGCCAAGTCCACTGCTAAACCATGTCCCTAAGCACCACATGCACACGGCTTTTAAATACCCCCAGGGATGGGGACTCAACCACTGCCCTGGGCAGCCTCTTCCAGTGCTTGACAACCCTCTCAGTGAAGAATTTTTTCCTAATATCCAATCTAAACTTCCCCTGACACAACTTGAGGCTGTTTCCTCCTGTCCTATTGCTGGTTACTTGGGAGAAGAGACCGACCCCACCTCGCTACAACCTCCTTTCAGTGAGTAGTAGAGAGCGAGAAGGTCTCCCCTCAGCCTCCTCTTCTCCAGACTAAACACCCCCAGTTCCCTCAGCCGCTCCTCGTAAGACTTGTGCTCTAGACCCCTCACCAGCTTCGTTGCCCTTCTCTGGACACGCTCCAGCACCTCAGTGTCCTTCTTGTACTGAGGGGCCCAAAGCTGAACACAGTACTCGAGGTGCGGCCTCACCCGTGCCGAGTACAGGGGCACCATCACTGCCCTGGTCCTGCTGGCCACGCTATTCCTGGTACGAGCCAAGATGCTCTTAGCGTTCCTGGCCACCTGGGCACACTGCCGGCTTATATTCAGCCAGCTGTCGACCAACACCCCCAGGTCCTTTTCCGCCAGGCAGCTTTCCAGCCACAAGCTAACCACATGCCATGCTTTTTCCCCCCATTTCATGCTCTGGCCATAGATCTGCATTTAGAAGCAGAGTGGCAGCTGCCACATGCTCTTACAAGGTCCTGGCTGTAAGAAACTCCTCCCTGTGGTGTGTGGCACGAGCAGGAAACCCTCGGTTTTCCAGCTGAGCTGATAAAAGCAGGGATGAACAACTCTTGGCTGAAAGATACTGTCTCTCTTCCTCTTTGCAATGTAAATACCTGCTGGATTCAATTCTGTGTCATCTGCATGCCCCCAGCAAGATCAGGGTGCCATTGCCCTCTTCTAAACCCCTCTAAGAGACCATCTCTGCCCTGAAGGTCTTTCAGTCTAAACAGACATGACAAAGCGCTGGAGAAAGAGGGGACCAAGGCCTGGAGAGAGCACAGACAACCTGGCTGTGTGTGACAATAGGAAGAAAATCTACTTCCCTTCCATCCTGATGCAAAGAAAAGAAAATCTTTCCTTCTAGGACTTTTTTTTCTTTCTTTTTCTTTAAGATGCTATTATAGTACTAACTGAGCCTTGCTCCATTCTTCATGGCTGGATAGCTGTATGCTATCTTGGATCTAACTCTTGAATCCCATTAGCTTTTAAACCTGCTAAATCAAAAATTCATCTCACAGCTCAACCTCCCCAGCACATCAGAGTTTACAGACCCATTTCAGGTCTCCGTCCTAGGAGCTGGCCCCATGCTTCAGCTGCCCTTCGTTCACAGCCAGGATGGAGCCCCTCAGACTTCCCAGGGGTCTTCCCAAAATACCAATATTATAGCTGTATATTTTTTTTTAAATACTCTACAGACCTGTGACAAAACCCCAAAGGAACAGACTGCATTGACAGAAGAACTACACTTTTATTTACAGATGAGTCCAGGAGCTCTGGATTGAGGCAAAAATGAAAAACCCCTGCAAGACCCTTATTCTAATATCTTAACCATTCCAAGAGCCTTTTTGGCTTTTGTTACTGTCTTTTAATAACACAGTCCTAAAAAGTATAGAAATCCAGGATAAACTTGAACAGAATTAAAGTGGAAGTGAGAAATACCTGAGCATATCTTTCACCGTGAATCATATTCTCTCATATTGCTGCAGTCCTATGCATAAACAGACAACTTATTCTAAAGGAACATGTTGTCTAATATTGCTGCCTGGCTTGAAAACAGCTCTGAGGGAAATTTCTCTCCAGCATCAGACCTAGTTGGATTAAACTAATAATAATAAAAAAATAACATCAGCGTAGGATTAATTTTAAATTTAAGCAGCTAGTCTAACATGGTCAGCAGGACTCCTATCCTATCATCTTTCATTCCCCTCTAAGACAGCATACATTTCTAAGGTAGGTGGATCAGGCTGTGCTTGTTTCTTTCTGCAGTCTATAAAGGGCTTAGGCTAGATACTTAACTTCTGGAAGGCTGCAGTTAAGTAGGATGAAGTGCCTGCTGCATAAAGCTTCAGAAAATAAAGGTCAAGTAAAAAGAACCTGCAAATGTTGTTGAGCATCGTGATTTCAAAACAAATCCCAGGACTTCCTAGAACCTTGGTGTAACTTTTGCAAGCTGAATGACATTTATACGCCTTTGCCAGGAAGGTATTTCCCTTGACCTAACAATTGTTCCCTTTTCTCCCATAATCTGAAATCTAAGCTCTGTTCAGTGAGCCAGTGCTATAGCTTACACTGCCACTCAGACTGAGACTTCTACCTCTTTGGAAATGAAGAAATTATTGAATGACCACTAATTAGAAATCCTACAAGCCCTTGGTGGATTAAAGAAGATTAATGGAGAAAGAAGAGATCGGATGTTCATTTGCATTAATGTAGTGGCTGAGGTCTCTAAGTAGCTGGACTGCCCACTCTTAAACGTGGTGTAGTAGCTTTTAGAGAAGATTTTGATTTATTTATTTATTTGTTTTACAGATAATGATTACTATTTAATGATAAAAGACTCCAAAGAAAAGTAATATTAGCACAGGATAAGAGCAGCCAATTAGACGGATGCCTAACACACTCCAGCCTGTCCTAGTTGTGATTGAGATCAGTTTGACACCTCTCCCCTTGCCAGGGGATTTCAGAGAGCAGAAAGCTCTGGCTCAGGATGTGCACCAAGGTCTGCCTTCATTTTTTTTCAGCAGTAAAGGCAGAGCTGGTGTGGTAGACCACTGAGAACAAGTAATGCAGCGGGGCACGGTGGGACCACCCAGGGTAGGGCAGCTAGGCATGGCTGAAATACGGCTGGACCACTCGAGGGACTGCAGTGCTGTAGACGTCATCCTGCTCTCCTTCCAGCTTTCCAGATGGGATCTGGAGGCTGGCCTGAGCCCAAACTGAGTGATTAAGTGCCACTGACAAAAGAAACTCCATGTACAATATTGAACTTTATTTATTATCCTAATTGGGTTTTACGCTAAGATGGAGTCACTGCTGGGAAATACATCTCAGAGCAGGATCCAGGCTACCCCAAGTGGTAAAATTAGTATTCACAAATACAACGGAAAAATGCACTTTGCAATAATTTCCCGGCAGGTTTACAGCTGGTGAGAGGTGGAGAGCAGAAGCAGAGGCCAGCACAGGGAGGAGAACGTAGGCAGGGAGGACAGGAAAAGAGGGTCAGATGGTGGGTCCTGTCTCTGGCTCTTTCCCTCCTGTGTCTGGGTTTCTTTTTCCACCCTTTCTCAGTCCATTGAAACCACAGGGGTTTAGATCTCCTTGTGCTCTGTGCCTGGGCAGCAGCTGCCCTGATTAGGGACCGACCTAGCCAGGGAGCTCCAGATGGAGATCCAAGATGGGACACTCTCTGAGCAACAGGTTGGGTGTGCGGGTGAGAGTGCGGCTGGTCCCCCATCCCCTGCCGCAGACACAGGTGCCACCCACCACAGCTTTCTCTCACTTCTCCCTGGCCCGTTCTGGCTCTGGTATTTCGGAGTAGAGGGCCAACACAAGCGTTAATTAGTGCCAACTGTTGTGCGGCTTTTCATCTTCCAGGAGCTGGGCCGAGAACATAAACTAATTTTCCTTAGGTCTTTCTCCAGCTGCTGACAGGGCTTGGATTTAAATCTAGGGAATTAGATTTGAAAAGCTCCATATCTCATTAATAATCTGTCGAGCCATTAAGTGCACTCAATAGAGATTTTACCACCATTTTTTTGCCATTGCAGAAGTGAATTACATGACCTTCCTCCCAGCCTTGGGGGTAATGGTACAAGTGGCTTTTCTTGCAGTAAGCTAAGGAAACAGCCATGTATCCCATGCCAAGGGCATCATTTAAAAAACAATTATTGGAGAGTAGATGAGAAACCTTTTTTATCTTTGGCCTTGATTGCATTTCAAAACCGATACTTTTTTCCTCCCATCGTTTCATTTACATATCAAAATAATTGCCTTCTAAATTCAACAGATTGCTGGAGTTCTAGAGGTAATCTGCCTTTCAAAAGCTGGTCAGGCTTACTGGGTGAGACCTGGGCATAGTGAACTCCATGATAAAGTACAGAAATACTTCAGCAAAGCCCATGATGAAGAAATATCTCTATAGAGAAGCTGGTAGTGAAATGTGGATGTCAGTACTATAGTGACATGAAACCCCACAATATCCTTCTCTTTTTATCGCCCCACATCAATAGCAAAAAAAAATCCCCCCAATCAAACTAGCTTTTCCCTTTATTCTGGAATGAAAGTCTGTTCTGATGTGCTTCATTTTGCTTCGTCACAGTGAAGTGAAAAGTTTGACTTCAGCTTTGCCTGCCCAGCTCATGAGACCTGTAGTTTGTCTGGTTTGCATCTCCATTTTGCAGGTCACCATGGTGATCCCACGATACTGGTGTATCAATAGTGTCACATAGCCCGCAAGCCGGAGGGCAGGGAGAAGTGTTTAAATACTGTACGGAGAATCAGTTGGGAGTTACACCACTTAACTTCAAATCTTTTTTACTCTGTTCTTTATATCTATTTTGTGCAAAAATAGAAAACGTAGAAGGACAGGGAGAGAAAGACTGTGGAAGATGGATAAAGTATGTGAGAGAGTAGACATGGACATTTTGCAACACTTAACACTTCTGTATGATTTCGCAAGTTTTCCATAAACAAAAAGATTCACAAAAGCTGGAGCAATTGACACAATAGCCTGAAACCCCACAAAGATTAACCTTTTGATTTCTTGTGCAATTGTAGGAGAAGAAACTCTTCTTGTCTGGAGTTTTGGAGTCCTTAATAAATCTTACATTTAAAAAAAAAAAAAAACACCAAAAAAACCCACCCAGAAATCATGTGCTACGTCTCATTTGCCCCAATGATAGCCTGTCTCCTTGAGATCTAATGGGAAGCTTAATGACCCCCGAATTTTACTCCTGCACAAAGTGCTCCTGAAGGACCTGGTAAGTGTTCAGAAATGATGAAGCTCAGACAATCTTGGCCAAACCTCTTGACATGGATTACATTAAAGTCAGTTAGCAAAGCACGGGTGAGAAGGCTTTGCTAACTCCAGTGAGCAGCACAGTTAACCCTAGTGTGTCCTATCTGGGTTCATTCCTGATCCTGCAACGGTCTGACTCAGCCAAATGCCAGGCATTTTCCTGAACAAGGCTGGATGTTCTCCCTTTGCCCTGACAGTGTCAAGGATGGCAGTCAAGAGTCAGGACTGAGCGCATAGGGTCAACGTTTGAGAAAGGAGCCAGAGATCCAAAATATTGGTGCAATCTGACAAATCCTTGCAAGACAAGAAGTTGCCAAGTGCTCTGTGACATCCAAGTCCCAAGGAGAAAGAGAAGTGCCAATCTCCAGGCTGACACGGACCAGTACTATCACACCATGACAGGTACTGCTCCTTCGTGGCCCAATTTATCCCTTCATTAACATGGAAATAATGTCCTCCTCTGTAAAATGCTTTAAGCTTTAAACACAGGAAGAATTTACTAAGGGGGAAAGACCTTATGAAGGGAGGGAAGGAAGGTCTAAGAGATCTCAAATTGTCCCTAAGATAGCGCTTTCTCTCCTTAGTTTTGTCCCATTCCTATTCTCTGACCCTAAGGGGAATCTGGACGCCCAGCTCAGATACAAGTGCCCACACCACGGACAGACATCTGGTTATAGCTCCTGCCTGAGCACAGGCGTCCTTCCGTCTAGATTCTGTGGTTGCCAGATATATTTTGAGCTGAAAATGAGCTCAAGTTTAGGCCTAACACAGACTATAGATATACATAATCTCTATATGTCTTTCATCCCTAAGGGAAGAAAAAGTAATAATAGTTCTTATCTAAGGCTGCTGAGGAAATATTCCTGGTGCTGTAGAAAAAATGATCAGATTTTACTGATCATCTCAAGAAACTTGTGAGAAATCAACTATTCTCCAGCCTTCTGAATACCACGGGCTTCTAAAGTTCAGTAGCTAATAAAATCATATTGTATTGTCTTGCTGGTTTAGAAAGTTGCTGCTGTGCCAGACCTCTGTGGAATTACAGGAGTCAGTGATAAATCTTGCCCAAACAGTATCCCCATCAGCATAAATTGAAAAAA
>WAAD01032607.1:207558-228903 GCA_013389945.1 Fregata magnificens | reverse complement strand
GGCGGAAAAGGACCTGGGGGTGCTGGTCGACAGGCAGCTGAATAAAGCCGGCAGTGTGCCCAGGTGGCCAAGAAGGCCAACGTCGAATACTGTGTTCACTTCTGGGCCCCTCACTATAGGAGGGACATGGAGGTGCTGGAGCGTGTCCAGAGAAGGGCAATGAGGCTGGTGAGGGGTCTGGAGAACAAGTCTTACAAGGAGCAGCTGAGGGAACTGGGGTTGTTTAGCCTGGAGAGGAGGAGGCTGAGGGGAGACCTTATCGCTCTCTACAACTACCTGAAGGGAGGTTGTAGTGAAGCGGGTGCTGGACTCTTCTCCCAAGAAACTAGCGATAGGACGAGAGGAAATGGCTTCAAGTTGCATCAGGGGAGGTTTAGATTGGACATTAGGAAGAATTTCTTTACCGAAAGAGTGGTTAGGCATTGGAACAGGCTCCCCAGAGAGGTGGTGGAGTCGTCAACCCTGGAGGCGTTCAAAAAAGGTGTAGACGTGGCACTCCAGGGCCTAGTTTAGGAGTCATGGTGGTGTTAGTTGATGGTTGGACTTGATGATCTTAGAGGTCTTTTCTAACTTTAATGATTCTATGATATACTCACTCAGTGGGTCTTCACGCCAACATTACCATACATCAGCCCGTCAATACCATTTATAGCCCTGCATGGTGAGGGAGTAACGGACATCTTCACTGTCTGTCCTTATGCTGGGGCACTCTTACACCTCACCCCAAGAATCTTCAGCTGGTAAAAAATATGGTTCCTCCCATCAGCAGCAATGCTCATTTGATGGAATTGAACATCTAGTTAGTTCTGCTATGAGCCTGTAAGGTTTTCCTCCACTAAAAAAGCATATCCTAAAAGCTCCTTGCTGCACTCCCAAAAATCTAGCTAGAGTGGCATCAGAGATTTTCCACCTCAGCACACACTTAAGACTCTCTAAAGACACACCAGTCCCAAAGCTATACCTTGAATGTGTGACCTCCCGGANAAAAATTTGCCCCCCCGAAAAAAAAAAAAAAAAAAAAAAAAAAAAAAAAAAAGATTAACCAAGTAATGCAAAGAGAAACTTCTGCTCTATGCCACTGATGCAGGTGGTTGGGAATGCTGTTCATGGGACCAAAGTGAAATGCTCCATAATCTACATCACAGCTAGCTTCGCAGGGAAATGCGTCGATTGTACAGCTGCGGTTGACTGTGATATGACCTGCTTTTCTTTCTTTTCCTTAATTGCTCACTATTAAGAGGTGGCAATAAAAGTTGAATGCAGTTTATTGCATAAATTGTCTGTTGTGGGCTAAATCAAATGCTAACTGCTTCCAGATCTCTCATTAGAAAAAAAAAAATCTTCTGGTGAAACTTGTGGACCGCATAAGATCTTGCTTACCTTGTTTCCAAGTGACTAAACCACATACATTGCAACACTGCACATTATTTTCAGAAAGCCGCTGGTGTTGGTGTCTTAAAGAAAAAAACAATATTCCCATGCAAAAGAGGACTTTTTTTTTTTCTTAGTAAGCAGAGCAACACCAGTAAAAGAAAGCGTGTTAAGTTGCAGAGCTGAATATAAATAGCACCAGATAAAACCGAGGCAATAGCTTTCCTTCCAGCTGTCAAACAGCCAAGCCAATTGCATTTGAAGAACCTGTGACTACATGTCTTATAATCTGATGGAAAATAATACTGTGACCTGTTACAGACAGGAAAGCTGAAGGTCTCATAGGTCACCAAATAAATGTGAGGCAGGGCTATGGATATAATCATTTAAGACCCGAAAGTGAGAGTAATGGATGAACACTGGATTTCAATTATCCTTAGATAATTCAAATTACTTTAAATAGATAGCTGACCTACTAAAAACTGCCTGGTCTCTAGTCTTGCATTTGCTGGCCAATTCAGATAATGACTATTTGATCCCATTCTTCTTTTTTCACGGAACAGTAAAATTGTTAATAGCAGTGAAGGGTTTCTTTTTGAGCTGAACTTGCAGTAACCTGCTGTTCAACATCTCCCCATGTTAAATTCAGTTGTTACAGCACTGACATTTGCAACTTGATAAGTTAAAGTTGTATTGGTGGCATTTTCTCCGAGAACAAGCAGGCTCATTTACAACATGGGCTGAAAGAAACAGCTGGACGTTTTGCTTCAGGACTAACTCGTATACTCATTTTCGATCATCTTGTTGGCTATTTTAAAATTAACCTTGTGCAATCTCAATGAAGAAGGAGGGAGGAAAAAAGGTTTAATTGCATGACTAATGAACACTAGGGATACAGCCAGGATCCGCACGCCTGCTGTGATACATACCATTTTGGAGTTTAGTATAATTATTACGTTGTTGCTATCATTTGTATTATGTTAAGATACAGGAGTATCATGTACTAAAATCCTGCTGTGCCAGGCAAGATACCAATGTACAACAAAAAGATCATCTGCAGTCTAAGAGGCAGAGGGTGGCTTTACTGTACTCAGATTGCTTGCTTGAAAGTTAAACATCTAATCTCCTCTAGCAATCCTGGCTCTCTATTGTCACTGCAGGCAGAGGGACGCTTCCAGAGGGCGACTGATCCTGCCCAAAATTGGACACCTACCTCAGAACCAGGGGGGCACCAGCATCACACTACTGCCAGATAGTGAAGCTCGAATGAGGAGGTTAGATTAGATGACTAACAGCTGAAGTTCGATAAGATAAATTTCCCTCTCCCTTTACAGTCTAAGGAATGTCACTGTCAACATTAGAGCACCTAATAGGTGTTCTTGATATGCGTAGACCATGTATTCAAGGAACAAGGTGGACAAAATGATGGAGAGAGAAAACGTTCCTGGCTGGATAGGGAGCCAAAAGTACAGGTGTCTGGATTTATTCCATGTAATCTATTTGAGATTATGTTTGGAGCACAGTTGCCCAACGTTCCCTTTGTAGTCAATGGATATAGACAGGTATTTCCAGAGGGTGACTCAGATCAGGTGATTGGCAGGCTGACCTGATCTCTGCAGGTGTCCCTCAATTAAATGCCTAAAATTTTATTTGACGAACGTCCACGCAGTGAACTCTTTCCTGGATTTGGGCAGAATTCACAGGAATTTAAGTAGCTATATGTGATCTAACCATTGCAGTACGTCTCTGCGTAGGTACATCTCAGAGGAAATACAGCCAGTGGAACTGAGGCCACTCATCATCTTGTTCAAACGCCTGTGTCGGAAAGTGATGAGGCCCGTCTCTTCCTCTATGTGTCCATTTCTTTCCGCTGTCTGTAAAGGGACCCCAGGACCCCAAGGTGGCTGGCTCAACTGTAGGTATCCATACTGCTGATATCTCACGTCAGTTGAAGTGAATCCTTGCCACACAAGATGCTAAATCCCAAATTCAATTCTCTAAACTCTTCCCCAGCCTTGCCTAAATTCTCACAGCAGTTTAACCTCCATCAGTAAGGTTCTCCAGGTGTCACATCGATGGTGTTGGGTAAGCACACAACCACAAAATCAGAACAACATCCAAACATCCTGAGATCTTCCCCACAACCACAAGAGTTGGCATTCCTTCTGCCTGTGGGGTTTCTCAAGCACTTGATTTTCCCTATATATCATACAGTGAGCTCAGGTGCGCAATTACAAACAGGAGACTACCCAAAACACAATGGCACTGACTGCATTTCTCCTTCGGGCCTGTGACCATATGGGTCCCTATAAGTTAGATGTAGTCCATATGGGTTAGCAAGGGTTAGCTGTGCTGGAACCCGCATTCAGAAATATTCCAGCCACTTCACAGTGTATTCCCCGGGCACGCCGGGAGCACACACCTGTGCTGGAGCATCCTACCTCATTATAAAGTTGAACATTTAGGAATGAGAAGATAGGATGCACCTGCTGATGACTCTTCCAGCTACGTCCCAGCTACATCTGCTACTCTGGTAAATGTCCCAACAATTTGCTAACAGACGATTGATACAAGCAGTTTACAGAGTCAAGGGAGATGTATCGAGACAAGATGTGACTTTGCTGACTTTATTCATCACTTCTAATTGCTAAGCAAACGATGAGTGGAAAAATATCCTCAATATTCATTCTCTCTTGTGAGCAACTGGTTACTAAAGTTACAGATTTTATTTGCTGAGCAAAAGGGAGGTGGTGAGAGGTGAAGACCCAAATTTAAGGAAACAGTGGGGCTGGAATATTGTTATAGTCTGTTGTCGATGCTGAAAGTGTAGCACACTAAAGCTCAGTGTCAAGCCAGAGCTAGTTTTGGACTAGGCACATTAGTTTTCAGTAAGAGCATAAAAAAGGCTTCCCAGAGTGAAATGAATTCTTTTATAAATACCAAGAAGTTTCCACATTTTGCTGCTTGTAGTAAGATGTGGATTAATATAATTACATTGCTGCTAATCTCAATGCTTCCATGCCTAATGAGACACCTGACAAGCTTTTCAATTAGACATTACATTAAGTTGCTAGAGTCCCAGAGTTTGCTTTATCCTTGACCCTGGTTATCCCATTTAACCATATTTTGAGGGGAAACAGGCTGTGAATCAAAGATCTAGCCACACTGGCTATATGACTCTGGTATGTCTTTACCATGGAGCCCAAATTAGCCACGTGGGCTTGAACTGGGTCTTTAGCCAGACTAGACCGACAACGTTCACATGGAGCTGAGAACAGAGACGTGTTATTGCATTAAGTAAACAGGTACAGAAAAGAAAACCTCACTCACATTAAAATCACATAAAAAGGAACACTACAGCAGATCCTTCCTGAATTACCAGTGAAGGTCTGAACCTTTACCCATCAGGGTTATGGCTAGAACAAAAAACAGTGTTGCCATTACCAACAAGGCAAGGAAAGCTTTTATGCGTGTAGGTACCTGCTGTGTGAAGAGGGGAAAGACTCATAGTACCTGAGCATGTTTTCCCCAGAAATTAAATGGAATAATTAGAAGCCATCAAAAAGCGTGGCTGGCTCTTTTCACAACATCGCAGGTTTGAATGGGGACTTTCTGGAGCCCTTGATTTCATCCTGGCACCTGAGGATGCCGACTACCCCTGCAAGCCAGCTACTGGGCACAAGCCCACCAAGACAGCACCTAGTCTCCAAATCCAAAGCACAGATGCGGTTTGATGTTGAAAGCAAGTCACACTGTAATTAACCAGTTCTAATTGTACTACAAATTGTTCTAAAATTGCATGTAATAATTTAAAAACCAAAACACAAGTATATGCTCTCAGTTGCTGAGTTTGTGAGCATCTGGTGCCCTTTGAAAGATTATTAACAGTATAATTTTCTCCTGATCATCTCTTAACTAAGTAGAGGACCTTCCAGGCTTGTATTGGTTAATATTAATAGTGGAGTTTTGTGTTAATTGACTAAGAAAAAGATGAATGAAATCAGTCTTGTAAGAGAGAAAATGATTCTCAGTGCTTCCACTGGGGATATCTTCTACATGGCCGCATCCGTTAAATTACATATAATTTTATTTAGCAACCCATCCTAGGAAAAACTAAGTCCACTGACTCCGCAAATACCTCCTGAATCCACCTGAAAACCTGCCTGGATTTTTCACATGGACTCTGTAATATTCGTTCTGGTACAACTCCAGGTGATTCAGTGGTAATTTCCTTTCCTTTTCATGCCTCAGAATTAACAGCTCATGGATTTTCCCCGCATTCCTGTTGCAAGATGCAGTACATATGAACAGCAGAGGAGGCTTCAGATGTTTCTGACTTCACGGCGCAACGATGCAGTGAAATAAAAAATGAAAAGGAGCAGGAAAAGGGATACAGCAGAGATTTGACTAAACTAAGACTTTAGGTACTTGAGCTCTAGTCCTTGGCTTCTCGTTGTCCTCTTACACCACCACCCAGGGCAAATCTGCACGTCCATCTTCCCTTATATCCTCCTTTAGTAGCGCACGAGTGATCAGGGATAAGGTCTATCATTTGCAGAGGGTAGAGAGGGTGATCAGCTTTCCATTCAGAAAAAAAAAAAAAAAAGCCTGTGCCCACAAATCAGTCACTGTGGGAAATAACAGAACAGAGGCACTTGAGAGTTCATCTTGCAGGAAATATGGGATAAGCTGCAGATTAAGAGAAACTGGGTAATAGCACCTTTTTGTGTGCAGGCAGGCACGGCTTAGATGGCAGAACGCGTGGCCAGCTGGACAAAAGACACACCGTCAGAGCCCTGGGGAGGGCTTAGTCAGTCCCATCCCCAAAATATGTTACTTCTGGGGAAAGTACAGCCAACACCACCCAGGGGAGCAGCTCATCTGGCCGCTATCCCTCACGTACTCGTTCCCAGTTCAGTTGTGGGGTAGCTTTTGGCACATGCTCAGATGATGGCTTAACTGCCCACCTCTGGTTACAGCAAAACCCCACTGCCTCCCCTCCTCCCTTGTCACTGCACGCGTGTGAGTGCATACAGGCATGTGCGTGTACGCACAAACCGCCTCTGAGAATAAAACAAACTCTTTGCAACACTCCGGCAGCCAGTCCCTGACGGTCCTTCTCCAAGGCTGCCCAGTGGGTGAGCACATACTGCATTTCACAGTAACGCCCATTTTCATTTCTCAGCCTCTCGGTGATTTCTCTCTCTTCTCTGCAGAGCCAGACATCCCCTGGGCAGCTCCAGACCCTTTCTCTGGGTCACACCTAGAGCCTCAAGCCACATAAATCAGCAGGGCACGCAGGACAAAGAGCAACGGGGCTGCTCCTCCGACCTGGGAGAATGTGCAGGACTCTGCCCTTGACATATCTGTCTACATCTTTTCCAATGAGGAGGAGGAGGAATCCCAGCCGGAAAGATGTTGTTGATTTTACTATTTTTTGGGTGACCTTTAGAAAGTGCACTATTCACTTCATATTTTTACAGAGCAATTAAATGGGAGGAAACATGAGTCTTTCACAGCTCACTGACCTCAGAAACCATTTCCTATCTGAGCTGTCAGGAGACACATCGTTCACACTGGCCCATTCCGCTGTGCTTAAAGAGGATATTTAATAGCTTTTTTACATTTCATATGGAGCCATCTCAGAGCTGGGTGTTTCTTTGTTTCCAGATTGCATTGGTCACATCCTCTCTCTAAATAAATTCACCTTTGAGCTTTTTTTATCCAGAGTATTTAAACCCAAGGCAGCCAGTAAACAGCACAATGCTCTGAGGGGGTGGGTTATTCTCAGATCCTGGAGAAAAAAATCTTGCCCTATAGCATTGGAGCCCTGTTCTCACCCTCCTGCTGCGGTGTGAGAGTGGAAGTGCCCCACTCGCCAGGTGACCGTGTTTCAGCATTAAATCATCCTTCAGATGAACGGGGACTCAATACCTCTCAGAACTATTTTTCAAGTTGTCCACCCAGCCAGGCAGAGCTCTGCCAACGACGTGGGGATTACGTGCTAAACCTTCCCTTCGCAAACTGGAAAGCTAGGAAAATGTATAATTTTTATAATGAAAAATTCCTTGATCTTGTGTTTTTATAGAAAAGGTTTTAGGCAGAAGCCGCGTTTGCCCAGGAATGCTTTCAGGCCTTTCACAGAGGTTTGTTTTTTTTTTTGAGGTACACCAGCTAGAATCAATGTTGACTGATCTTACTGCTTCAGGTTCTCAGCTGATCTCGAGCTGGGATGTAGGAGGAAGTCTCATCATCCCAACAACACAGGATTGCAAAGTTACTGATACCCCCCCTTTGGGTAAAGTCTCCACTGTATGTTAAATTCATGGGGGGAGACGCACACAACAACAAAAAAAACCCAAACCCATCCTTACCCTGAAAACAGAAATTCACTGGTCTATTCCAAGCTGGCGAAAGCCAAACTAGAGACAGATCACTGCTCATTTAACCCTCACATTCATAAAAAGTAGTAGAGAAGATGCTTTCAACCTTAAAAATTAGATTTAAGAGGTCAGTTTTACCCTCTCGCAGCTCTGTGAAATATTCACAGCAAAATCAGCAAACCTTGCAAGAAGCAGCTTTTGCATCTCTTATTGGATTTTGTACAAAAAGTACTGTGAGGTTTCTCAGATTTTCTTTGGCTAAAGGAGGATTCTTTTCAAGCCAGCTCTCTCAAGTCTAGCTAAAATACCCTCCTCATTCGAGTCTGCTGAACTGAGTCCTTTATCTCCCGTGTGACTTCTGCTGCTCTGGGTTCAAACCGAACATTCGGAGCAAACGCCCCGTGTCACGGGACTTCAACTCCTTCTAGGACTTAGACTTGAAACTCCCACTGGAACCAAGCGCTCTGCAACACGGCATGAGCTTTTCAAAGTCCATCTGCTCTTCCCCCCCTCAAACCAATTCTTCTGACGTGGACATCCCTCCACCTAAAGAAAAGCAGGAGGAACATCTCCATACTGGTAGTGGTTACACGTAAGGCACGCCAAGCTCTTCAGGTGCAAGCTGCTCCTCTGTTGACTCTTTCTTGGTTGCCTTAGCTTTCATTGTGATCAATAAAATATGTCAAGTCCCTTGACAACAATCTAATCTTATTCCCAGATACATCAACTCAAGCACTCTCTTTTGCAGAAGAATGTTTCTTCCCAGAAAAAGCAATTTTATTTCGGCTGCTGTATCAAGCTGCTGCCCCTGATATTAGTGCTGAGCTTCTCAGGAACTTTCTCATCTAGAACATTTCTGTTCTGGCAGATCGTATCAGAGAAGTGGGGAAATATGATGCCTATATGCCTATGCCTTGGCTATTATGAATAAAGACACAGATATGGGGAGAAAGAGAGAGAAAACACAAGATAGAAGTGCAAACAAACAGCACATACAGCAATACGCTACGGTTTTTGTGGAAGAGACAGATAAAGAAGAGTCTCCTGACTCCACAGAGGCCAGGGCACAGTCTCATGGTCCACCCTTCCCGCTCCCTTTTTTTCCCCCCCTTTGAGCTAGTGATAATATTTTCCACATCAGCCAGCGATGTGCCTGCTTTAAGGTGATCGGACAGAGTGAATGTGACATTAATGGCAAGGAGACAGGGGCAAGAGACTGAGGAAAATGCAGAAATGACTTGAAAACCTAAGGGGAGGGAAGCCAGCAACAGAAATCCCTGTCTGTTAAACACAATCAATGGCCTGTTGGTATCAGTCGCTGCCGAGCTCTGTGCACTGACTGATGATTCCTCCCTGCCTGTGGCAAAGATAAATGGGAACGAGCAGGGAAAGGCTTGGCCACTACACAGGAGGCAAAGGAAAGCTCCTCCAGGCTGGGAGAAATCAAAGCACCACTGCTCCGAGATAGCTCATCAGATTGAGACATCATTTATTAGATACTTTCTTAATTAATTTTTTGAAAATAATAGATGATTGCTGGAAAGAGACTATTTGTCAAAACTGGTCCCCTTTTGCGGGAACATACCCATTTCAGTGAAAGCTCCAAACTGAGCATTTCCTGAGGTCCAGGAAGGACTTCGATTGCCCACTGGCAGATCCAGGCTCCGTAATAGGCCTGTCCTGGCATTTTCCCCAGGAGTAGTCCTGGTCCAGGTTGGAAACCTGTTATTTGCATGAGAACTCCCACAGCAAGAGCATATAGCATATCCCAGAACAAGATACCCAAATCTGACTTATTAGTAATGTGTCATTTTGTATTGACAAATACATTTTCATCAGTGCATGTTTGAACCTGACGCTATAGGGCAAGTGAACACATCTGTTTGTTTACTCAAAAAAAAAAAAAAAGCCAACAAAACACACACCAAAACCCCAAATCAAAAACAGATCTCCCATTCAAAAACATTAAAGAAAACTTCAGAGGTCTTTGTTTCCCTAACAGTGCAAAAAAAGAAAAAAAATTTCCGTCCCTCGATCCTTTATCCACACTCTTTGATTTATCTGAGTTTATGGTGACAGCCAGGAATCCTCCCAGAGGTACGTACGCATCAAACAAATCAGAACCCAAAGTAAAAGGCAGTTTTCTTGCTTTAAGTCTGTTGCGGGACCCTGGTTCAAATCCTCTTTATTCTGGGCCAAATAAATTCCTAACCCTAGAGCCCTAGGGACTCAAATACCATAATTTCCCTACGTTGCCTGATATGAGAGCATGGATCTCCACATCAGACTCACATACCTGTCCTGGCTGAGGTTCTTGGCAAATTCTGCCTCCAGGATTTAGGTGCTCGCTTAGCACAAGTAGGAGCAAATTCCTCTGCTTCAGATTTAAAGCCTTCAATGATTTCTTGAAGGTGAATTTCTAACCTTCTCTGTCTAAAGCAAAATACTAGCCAATTTTCTCCTGGAGACAAACAGCTGCGATGGGATGGAGGCGCCTGTTAAACAGGCTTTGGTATGAGCCGAGCTGTGTTTTGAAGGATGTAAAATTTAGACTTTGTCCCCTTGTCAGTGTAAAATCTCTTTGCGGCTCTAACTCGGTCACTTGAGGCCATACTTCCCTCCCCCCAGGGCTGACATCTCTCTGAAAGGCTTCACGGCTAAATTCCTAGTAACAGACAAGAAGGATGTCTATGAGATGGCTAAACATAAGAACAATGGAGCCTGGATAAGAATTTAGATTTTACCACGACGTAATGTCTGGAGTTCAAATCAACAGCTAGAAAGAAAAGAGAAATACAGAGGTCTACAGTGACTAAAACAAACAAATCTAGGATAATTCTTCCTAATCACTTCAGAGTGAACAGGTCTGATTGCAAGTGCATCTCCACCGAAATGAATAGGCTGGCTGGCCCTCGCTGCCGACAGCCACCGGCATGGCTGCCTCTGCACCGCTGGGGACGGGCAGCCCAATGGGGAAGGCTGGACGGATAGATGCGAGGGGAAACACTCTGTCCCACAGCTGCCTTTGGTAAAGGGATCCACTATTTGCTAAATTTGCCTAACCCCAAAGCGGAGCTGGAGAAGAGTTAGCAGCATCTATATCAATGGAGGGAGATGTCAGGCTGGAACAGACCCACAAGAAATCCCGTTGCTCCAGCTCAGTCGCACTGCAGCCTGCTGAGCGGAGACATCCCTGCTGACAGCCCCACCTCCGAGCCTCCCGTCCCATGTGCCCAGCACGCAAAAATCCCTTTGAATTCCTCTCTGCCCTGTTGTTCCTACAACACCACCCAGCCACCACCTCTCCCACAGGGGCCACGCTGGTTTATGAATTAAGCATTGCGATTGCAGTCCATTACCCTGCCGAAACGTATTCCCAGACCTTCAGAAACCGTGTCGCTTCTGTGGACACCACATGAGGATGACTGACATTTAACAATTTTCTCTCCAAGGAAAATTGCCCATTCCTCCCCAGGATGAACCTGCAGTTTTTTCAAAGCTGAGGCCACATAGTTCAGGTGTTTCGATTCAAAAGTGAGGACAAAATTGTTTACTCTGCAGTGGAGAAGCAGAGCATGGCAGAAGATGCTCTGATGACAGGCTGTCCCTTTTGCAACAGAGGTTATAACTTGTTTTTAATCAGTGTTTGCCCTCTTTTCTTTTCTTGTTTCATTTTTAGCTGCTCAAGGCAAAAGCTAAAGTCAATTTACTGTACATATAGATTACCTGCTGTTTCAGTGCTGCACAGGGTAACTGATGGGAAAGGTCTCAGGCAGTGATGAAAGGAGATGGCAAAGAGGATTACCAGTAACAGCAGCTCGCACCGGGTTAGAGAGTAGAAACGAGAGCTGGGTCTCACACGTAGCATTTGGAAGGCCCATGGCAAGCATTGCAGAAAGGTTTTTATGCATTAATACAAAGTCTGGGACTCGACCAAGGCTCTTCACATGAGTAACGGGAAACTGCAGGGAGCTGGGGGCAGGGACTCGCCTGACACACTCCGTCTCAAAGTCTTTGCCACGTTGTTGGAAATGTTTCAATGTGCTTTCAGTGATAAAAGCTTCAGAGGTTGGGTTTGAACCTCCCACGGCTGAGGTCAACCGAAGGCGGCACCTTGTTTGTGGACTCTGTTTGGATATATCCCCAAATTTCCCTGCTTGTTCCACATCCTACCAGGGAATTCCTCTCCCCTGCACCGGACTCCTCGGCATTTCCTTGGAACAGGGCAGTGCTGTGACCACAATTATCTCCAGCTAATTATCTTAAGTTATGGAAGGCCTCTGTACCGAAGAGCCCTGTTAACACACACTAATACTACAGCGACAAGATCCTGATTAATCAGATCCTGCACCCAATTCCTGGCTGGTGCTGGGGCGAGAGGGATCACATTTAGAAGCAGACTAATCTTCTCTGGCACCTCTGAAGCAGCTGGACATGTACGTACATATATATATCCTGCAGCCCCTTCTCCACATGGGCAGCAATGGGGAAGACCCTTTTGCTTGCCTGCATCCAGCTCCTTTCCAAGAGGCACGTAAGAGCTACTGAGACGCCTGCGTGCTCTGATATTGCACGCTACAGCACTTCTGCTGGGTTTGCTGTAGGCAGCCCACTGTTCCCAGCAAAGCCTGACATGCCAGAGAAAGGTTTCCACAGGTCTGGAGAAACAAAGGGGCTCTGAAGTCCCTGTGAGCTGCCTACATTCAAAAGCTTTCAGAGGGAAAAAAAAAGGGGGGAAGCAGGGGGAAGAAAAAAAAGGAATAGACATGAACTCAATGCCTCCTTTGTTGAATTCACCCACCTCTGCAATGGATTTCAGCCTTTCTCAGATTGCAGCTTCCTGAACACTTTCCAGCAAAAGTGCTGGGTACTGGATTTCAGCCTCCAGGTTTGCCTTTCCTATGTCCCCTCTGCCTCCTTAAAAGTGGCCCCAGGAACCCCAAGGACCCACCGACTGCTTTGCCATGGCACTTCTGCTCAATCCGTGACCTTTCTGCAATGCTGCACTAGGCTACACGAGGTTTGAAGCGGCGGGCTGCTCCCCATGGCACTGCAGTGCAGATGAGCTCTCCTAGACTGAGACACGCCAGGTGATAAATAGGGATGCACAGAGGGATGGAGGAGGCAGGAGGTCCTTGGAACAGACTGCGGCAAGTCCACCCAGGCTGATTTCTAACCGAAGTTAATAGGGAGCCAGTGGACTAGTGTGAGCAGGAGAGCAACGTGCCCATGTTTCTTAACTTAATGGCGAGAAGCCAGCGACCAGGCTCCCATCCCTCCTGCTGCCTGGAGAACTGGCCCCACGGGAGCCTACGGAGAAGCTATTTGTACCAGACCAGTGGGAGGAAATGAAGGTGTTTCAGAGCTGTGTGTGCTAAGAACAGCAGCAGCTTCCCTCGTCTTTTCCCATTTCTCCTGCAAGCCATTCCTGTGACACTGCCCTCCCCTTGCAAATAGCCCCTGCATACCTGCAGATGAGCTCTACAGCATAAGCTCCACTCCCCAGTGCCCAGACAACAACCTTAGCTAAACAGCCACTATATATATATATATATCCATTTTATTTTCCTTTTATTTTTGAATATGTCTGCGTTTTCTCAGACTCCTTTGCCCCAGCTAAAAAGCAACACCCCTCTGCCCGCACAACGCAGAATCCACAAAACTAACCACCAGCTGCTGCAAGCCACAGAAATGTTTGCAGTGTTTTAATTTTATCATTTAAACTATCTCAGTCAACAGGAATTTCCTTTCTTTCCCTCTCTCCCCAACACCCCCCTTTTTATTTCAAGTTCATAGTTCTGGAGCCTCAGCCAGCAGACACGAGCGGCAACAAAGTCAGAGGAACAGAGCCAGTTTGCACCCGTGATGAATTTGGCCTTGTACACGAATCAGGTGCTTCAGCGTCCCACCCGTGGCAAAGCATTAAGGGGCTGGGAAGAGGATGAAGTAGCACCTCAGCTGAATTCACAATTCTCCGGCTTTATCCACAATCTTCTCCTGCTTTTCCCTTCCTCGCTGAAGCACTGGCAAATTTTGCACAGCTCATGTCCGAGCATCCCACCCTCGCTCCCTGATTGCTCCCAAGCTCATGCATTTCCCTCTCTGCTATTGTCAGTTCAACTGTCAGTCCTCATAGTCATTAGGGCTGGCAGGAGCTGGTGTGAGATGCTAATACGGGGGATTTGGCTTGTGAGATGTTGCAGTGCCATCTTCAGACAGGAGGGCAGCAACCGCAATCGGGATGTTTTAAAGTACAAATAGGAGGGGAAAAAAAACAAACAAAAACGAAAGCTCACCCAAATCCAGATCTTTGCAGAGGGAACATGCAACCTGAGGCTAGGAAACCATCTGCAGTCAGAGTTGCGGGAATCAAACAGCACAGCTTGTCACACGCTCCTGCCATCTACGGATCTCAGTGCACGCAGCAAAGAGCAACTGATTAACCTCTGCGCAGCCCTAGGAAGACTGAAACTCTTCGCTCTGTGCTAAAGCTTTGAGATTATGGGATTCAACTGTATTAAACAGCTAAGAGGTTTTATGAAAAGGAAAATCAGACTGTGTCTCCCCTCCGCGATTCTGCATGCTGGGGTGGAATATTGTAATGCACGTTTTAACACCTTCCTCCTCTCCCTTCCAGCAAGCTGAATAACATTGTTTTATCCTAATGGCTTATTCTGTAGTAGCAAATAAAACAGGCCAGAGACCTCTCTGCCCTCAGATCACACAGCACTGCGCAGCCTCTGCTCACACAGTCTTCCACCACCCCATCATCCATACTGCCTTGGGAACAGCCTCAGCTGCCTCCTGAGCAAGGCTGTAGCGTTTTCTGGGGGAGATAAGCGATGGCAGGGAGCAACGAAGGTGTTTAGAGAACTGAGGGTACTTGGATGAGTGCTTGGGTCTACACCCCATTTAATTCAGTAGCACATTAGTAACAAACAACAACAGCGGTGGATTGACCCCGCAGGTAAGTAGCATATGGAGCTTCTCAGAGCATTAATCAGGTGGGGTTCGGTGCCAAGACAGTTTCAGACACTGACCCTCTGAAAGTCAGGCCTTTAAGAAGTCTTTTTTCGAGTAACACTGCCTATTTGGGCCAACTTTTAGTAATTTTTAGCCTGCTTGCGCACGTCACTGCTGAGATAAGTCTCTTTGGAGCACAGGAGAGAGCAGTCCGGCTCACACTGCAAAGCTTTAGAGAAGAAAAAGCGAATGGACCTCAGGATTTCATTGGGATGCTAAAATTGATCCCACATGGCTTCCACCGAGGAACGTATCCATCAGAGCCTCCGAACAAAACCGCACGCTACAAAACACATCTGAAGACGGTGGATTTAGCGAGCTAAGGAAGGGATTTCTGCGACAGCTACAAAAAGTGGAGCTGTTTTTCAGCAGCAAAGGCACAAATGCTGGATCCTCCTGGAAAGGTATTCACCTGGCCTGATTTGGGCATTTTAAAGTTTAAGTTTTAAGACTGAGCTAGTTAGCATGCTTCTCTCTGTAGTTAATGGAGAGAAATAAGGATGGCTAGAGGGCAATTCTTCTGACCTGTTGTTAACACTTGTCTTCACAAGAGAGGAATAGCCCTCTGGAGAGGCCTGTCTAGCCTAGGATGACTGGTTCAAGCTCTGAGGCCCAGCTTGTTGGCAAATCTCATCTGAAGTGCTGAACTGATGGAAGGCTGCTCCCCAAGCACGTTGCCTTGCTCCATCCACCGTGCACAGAAGTGACCGAGAGGACCGCCCTCCCAGCCCCACCAAGCCATCAGAAACCATCCACCTCTTTGTCAGGCTGGTTTCCTGATAATTCAGTGAGCTGAAACCGCTTTGGATGGAAGGCTCGTACCAGAAGGCAACGTGTCAGCAGGGTGGGACAACACCAGCTATCATAGGTCAGCTTAGACTTGCACGGAGACACAGCCTCAGGAATTACAGAGAGCTCAGGCTGGGAAACTTGCCCGGTATCGGCCAGACAAACAATTGCAGGTCTAAGACCTGACCTCGTTTTGCCCCACTACCCTGACTGCAAAGCCGAAATGTCCGGTAACAGAGCCACCCACAAAAAGTCAGTATTGGAGACAATTTGCTGAATTCCCAGTTTGGCAGGGAAGGCATTACGCAGCAAGAAACTGGATCTTCGAGTTACATATAACTCAAAGCCCTTCACCTCGTATCCCCTGAGCCAGCTCAAAGACCTAGACCAATTCCTTCAAAAGCTCCTTAGCAAATAACTTTTTTCTTTTTTTTGATTAATACAAACTCCACCCAATTGAATCTGATGCCTTGAAAACAGTTTGGAAAGCAGAAAAAATAGAAAAAGAAAAAAGCCAGGCTGCAGTTCTGTGCTTATCTATGCTGCTTCTAGATGAGTATATAGTGAGCCACGTATGAATCTCGTCCCCAGACCAGGGGACAAGGGGGGCATGAGCCTGAGCTATCCCTACACCATGCAGGGCGGGTGGCAGCCACTCTGGCCAGAAGCACATGGAAAGGGACATCTCTAACCCTACTCCAGCTGCAGCCTGCAACCCCCCGGTCCCACTCGTTATCTGTACATCCATGCACGCATCCATCCTGCGGGCATGTCTCTCACCGGTGCCGCCAGCCTCAGGAAACAGGACAAAGCTGTGTACATACACACGAAGGTTGCTTGCTGTTCTGTTGCAATGGATATAAAACTGTCCCAGCTCTGGCAAACGAGAGTAATGAAGAAGCAATCCCAGATATCAGCCTGAAAAAACAACTCACCTCCCCAAACCATCTTTATCCTGCCACCATGGCAACTTTTAACAGCCTTAATTGCTTCCTATTTTAACACCTGAGGAAGAAAACCTTTGTGATCTTCTACCACTCTATTAACACTCATTAAAACAAAATGCAGATAAGCACAATTTTACGTGTGTGTATATTTCCAGCTGGCATTTTACCTGTAATCCCTGTGTATATATCTTTGCTACTCTTTCAGCAGCTGTCAGAAGGTTGTAAGAAATACCTGAACATTTGCTTGCTTATGGCTCTACCCTCCCCAGGCTCTCTCGTTACAGGTCAAACTGGAATAAACATCTCTCCAGATTGCACACGAGCCAGCAAGGAACAGCCAACACTGAAATTTCTCTCTCCTGGCACAAAAATTAGCGTGGTAGACTAGAAATTCAACTGTAGAGAATTGCTCTAAGGTCCACACGCATACCCACATACGTGTGAACACACGGGGAGTACTACAGCACAGAATTTGTCCCCAGTTTTAAACTTGCCCATCACGGTGTAGTCACAAACAGGTCGTGGCCAAATCCTTTCCACTTCCAATTGCACTTGTGATCTAAAGGTCCAAACTAGTGTGGTTTGCACAGGAGCCCTCCTTTCCAGGGCCATGCCCACCGAGGAAAAGCTGGTCCTATCTTGTCCCACCTGACAGACGACCTGGTGGAAACACCAGGGTGTTTGTATGGGCAGCTGAGGGGTGCAAGCTCAGAGTCCGGAGCTTTACACGATGCCTAATGGGATGCTGTAACACTCTGTGGGATGGAGTTAAGGTTGTCATCACCAGCACACTTCAGCTGGGAAGTCCATGGAGTTGCACAGGATATGAAATTGGTCCAAGGTGACCTGAAGGACAAATTCATCCTCATGGCACCTCCCCTGCCATGAAACAATGAATCTCAGGCTGGAGCAAACCCGTCTCTCCTCCTTTTCCTTGACAGCAGCTCATTTCTGAATCTTGGCAAAGCACTTCTCTCTTCCCCGAGAACCTAGAGCAATAAAGCCAGTGACCTCCTTGCTGCAAAACTCTCACCTGCATGAATAACAATAAAAATATACAATATTTTACAATCTGCTCCCTATTCATTAGGGTTTGCTGAATATAATAAAGCTGCCACTGGACCAGCCACTCTTGTAGCTCTCAACTCATGCTGAAAAATATAATTATATTGCAGTGAGGTTTGTAAACAGCCCCAGCCTTGTTTATTATAAGCCTCTCTTTAAAATCCAATCAGATTAATTTTATATGCAACTTAAACCACTGCTGCTGCTAATTTTAGGTAATGTGCTTGATATATTTCTCTTCTGTGCCTGCATGAAATAAACATAGAAAGGCAGATTTCAGGAAGAGGCTGGTGTCCGAGTCCCTGTACACACCAGCCCGCAGTTTGAGGGCTCAGAGGGCTGGGGTGAAACACGGATGACCAGGGCTCCCCATTCCCAGCGCTGAGCCACAGCCTGTCACCTGAGGGTGTTCCCCATTTCTCAGTAAGGCTCTTTTTGGTGCAGTGGTCCCAAAAGGTACATCTTCAGCTGTGGTGCACCAACCTGGGCTCGTATCCCCACATATATGTGGGAAGATCACTGCCTTGCTGAGGCTGGAGATGCAGATAGTGAAGCAGCAGAGGAACATGAGAAAGGGGTCAAATGTCCAAGGCTCACACTGCTGGCATAAAGGCAGAGCTGCAAAATCAATTTGCCTAAGGTCAGATCAGAAGAAATCACATTTTTTACATCTTGGGTCTGTACCTGGGCCACAAGACTTTGCTTCATTGCCCCCCAGAAGCTCAAGCCTCTGCTCCTCTCTTTAGTTTCCAGAAAGGATGGCTTTGCACACAGATAAGATTCCCCTCAATCGGGAACTCTGTTCAGTTTTCACCTTGGCATAAATTTGCTGCTATTTTTGCTGCAGTGTTTGGGAGACTCTTTGGTCTGATTCAAGCCCAACATTTTTGCACCTGTAGTTGACACCCAGCTCTGGCCTTTCCTCTTAGTTCAGACCTAATTCAGGATCACAGGATGCAAAAGTGATTACAATAAGCAAAGGAAAGGTGGGCACTGAATACATAACTGGATTTGTATTTCTCCTTAAGCATAAGACCTTTTATTTTTTAAAAAAGTGAGAGGGGGAAAAAACAAAGATTAAGTGAATTTAGCAAGAAGTTGGTCAATCCTTTAATACCAGGAGGTCAGAGCCATCCCACATGGATAATCAGTTTGCTTTCAATTTCTCCTTGGTGGGTTGCTGCTTTGAAAAATCTCATTTCAAGACACAAAGAGCCAGGTCAAGGAAGTCACAGCTCCTAATTATGTGAAATGAAGTGGGACATAGTGGATTTGAACCAATCTTAGCTGTAAGCATCTGTGGGAAAGTTTTCCAAAGCTGGCTTTAAAGTAGGGATTGGATTGTATCTAACCTAAGGGGGCTCAAGGATGGCTGCGAGATGAAACAGAGAAACCTTTCTCTCCACCCATCAGGGGCAAAACCTGCTCCAGCCTTTATATGTTCGTCTCAGGGAAGCAGAAATTAAAGGACCTCGTTCTGTAGCATCATGTAGCTCTCAACTGCATGACAGATTCCCAAAGCGCAGTGTTCCCCAGATTTTTTTGAAATAATTGTTTTTATGTCTCATCTGCCTTCCTCATCACCAGACTCTGATGATGATGAATCTGGTAGGGAGAGATGGAAAAGCTTCCACAGAGAACCTGGCAGCAAGTAGATTTCTCCCCAGATTTTCCTGAATGATCCTTCTGAAGCAGATGCTGGTCCCCCCCAGGTCACATCTTTGGTCGCAACTGATAGCTCAGCCTCTGCCCTTCCTATTAACTCCTCTAACAAAGCGATACCAGGCTCACAGCACTTGGAAACTGCCATTTCTCTCAGATGCTCCTTCCCATCTCCAAACTCTAAGAGCTTTTTGTGTCTCCACTTGTTGCCGGAGAGCACAAGGAACATTGATTCCATGGCAGCTTCATGTCACTTCAGATGTGCAGCCAAGGATGGGACAAGCTGATGGCACTCTGCTCTAAGGAAATCCATGCATCACTCCAGCTTCTGTGGAGCAATACATCAGTCACAGGCTGGCAGAGACCCTGTTAAAACCGTTGCCTAAAGGAAGCTACAGAGCATAGAAAATATGGCATTAACTTTTTAATGACTCTGCCCTAGCAGACTGCTGCTGACATGGAAGGTGGTTTGGCAGGAAGGATCCCACCACCAGAAGGATATGAAGCCACAATATCCCCCAAAACCACAGAAGCCAGATGTTAGTATCCATTTTAAAACTAAATCATAGCGAAGTGGAGAGGGGAGAGAAAAAGGGCAATTTGATGGAGCAGTTGGGAAACATCTCCTATGGGTGAAGCTATGAGAACTAGAGGCACTAGACTGCTGAGATGCCATGGCCCGGGTAGCGAAGGCTTCCCTAGCGCTGGGTGGCCCCACAGAAAGCACAGAATCCCCCAAATTGCTGAAGAACCATGAGGAAACTGAGGCAGATACTAGCATGCAAAAGCTTCTCACTTTTAGTAAACTCTGTATTTTTCTTCAGCTCCCTAAACTCAAGGGCAATTTTATCTGACAACCCATGCAAGGTCTCTGGCTGTGTGCACCAGCTATCATATGTGACCCCCAAAAGGAAGGGGTGCCTGGTTTACTGTGGAGCCTCTAACAGCCAGAGCTACTCCTAGGGCCACAGCAAGCTAGGAAGTCCCTTGTCCTGGAGGAGGTAGCAGGCTGTGACCTTAAAGTGCATCCACAGCTCTAAAGCTGTAGGCACTGCTGCCAGGCTCAGCCAAACAAAAGCAGAACTGGATCCAAACTGAGCATAGCGGCAAGGACCCAGACTAGGGACAGGGGATGGGCAAGAGAAAGCTGGATGAGGAATATTTCACTGCCTTCAGGAGCCTGTTCAGCTTTGCTGCACGCAATTTGAGTCTAGGTCAAGGAAAAAGAATAATTTCCTAGAGACACTCTTTTGCTCAATTCTCTGGCTTGTTGCCTGAAGGAAAGATTATGCTGCTGGCCAAGAGACTCCCTACAGAAGCAGCACGGTATTTTGGGTGAAGAGGTAGCTAGTCAAGGGGCTAAAAAGAAATAGAGGGCTTTAAGGAGAGGTAAAGACTTTTTTTTTTTTTTTTTTTTTTAACTAGATAGACTTTGGTCTCCTTACTTTCACATGTAGCATTTGGCTTTAGAGGAAGCGTCCTTGTTTCTGTAGTAAATCAGACAACGTAGCTTTTAAATAGACCAACCCCTCCAGAAAAAGAGTAGTGGAAGAAAAGAAATAATCAGCTGCACCTGATAGATTTGCCTGTAAGAATGGAAAGAAGAGGGAAGGCTTTTCACTCTGGAGAAGGCTTTGGACTGAACCAGGTTGCTGGGTCAGAAGATACAGAAAATCATAGAATCATACAATCATTAAGGTTGGAAAAGACCTCTAAGATCATCAAGTCCAACCATCAACTAACACCACCATGACTCCTAAACTAGGCCCTGGAGTGCCACGTCTACACCTTTTTTGAACGCCTCCAGGGTTGACGACTCCACCACCTCTCTGGGGAGCCTGTTCCAATGCCTAACCACTCTTTCGGTAAAGAAATTCTTCCTAATGTCCAATCTAAACCTCCCCTGATGCAACTTGAAGCCATTTCCTCTCGTCCTATCGCTAGTTTCTTGGGAGAAGAGTCCAGCACCCGCTTCACTACAACCTCCCTTCAGGTAGTTGTAGAGAGCGATAAGGTCTCCCCTCAGCCTCCTCTTCTCCAAACTAAACAGCCCCAGTTCTCTCAGCCGCTCCTCATCAGACTTGTTTTCTAGACCCTTCACCAGC